>APFE030653186.1:11679-26584 GCA_000404065.3 Pinus taeda
ATGGCCACTAAGGTTACCAACAGCAACAAATACACCTAAGGGAACAGTCTACACTCCGACAGCACGCAAGGGCAGAGTAACAAGCTCAATCCCCTTACCGGCTCCTTGACAATGGTCAATCCAAGGTTTACCGATAAGTGATCCCCTGGCTCCTCAACAATAATCTGAGGCTTACCGTTTGTAATACGTGCGTGTCTGGCGTCGTTCCCAACGAGGGAGGATTGATCCCCTCACTGGTTCGGACACGAGCTCGTGCTTCTCCTTTAAGAGAGGCTTTCCCAGAGTATAAATGCAACAGCTGGATTTATCCTATCATAAGATAAGCTACTTGTTTGGTTTTGCAGTCTTGGAGAGTTAATTACTCTCCTACTCCAAGACACTAGCCTGATCTATATTGGTGCTTCAGAGCCCTAGTAAACTAAAAATTACTAGATGAATTTTAATTAAGCGCTGTGTTATTAAGGTTGTTATTACTCAAATGGGTAAATGGATATGAAACCAATGGTGTTATGACCCGACTCAACAGAATGCAATCGAATATGATAATTTAATCTTTTCAATTCGATGAATCCTAACTAAAGTAAGGAGAGAGTTTCCATTCGCTTCCAACAATGCAAAAAATTGATTACTAAGAGAAAATATAACAAATTCTCTAATGCACTAATTTCATCAAGAAAACCTAATGCAAATCAATTCCAAAATATTCTTTTTATTTTTATTTTTATTTTTGTGTGTTAAAAACAAGAATAAAAATATGTAAATTCAAATCAAAGAAAGCTTATCTAAATCTACGATTGATTTTTCAGAATGTAAACCATGCAATTGGAATCTATGCACAATTCACTTGAAAAGTATGCAAATAATCTATGCACATTTTTCATTCATATTTTGAAAATGAGAATTCTAATTATGCAAATGTGATCTATGCAAGAGAATTCTCAAACACAAGATGATTCTAACGTAATCTAAGAACCAATCAAGTGCAAGTCAAGAAAATCGGGTGAGAGTTCCAAAGATCAAAAACTATAAACACTCAAAGGCGATTAACACTCATACACAATTTTTTTGCAAAATCAAAAGCAAAAGGATGCAAAATTGTGAAAAGGCTCAGAAAAATCTCAAATTAATGACCAAAGGAAATCAAGTTAAGAATTTCTCAATAAAGAGACTCAAAACACCCAATTGATAGAAGCTTAAAACATGAATGCCAATGGAATTAAACCAAGGAAATCTTTCAACAAGTCACATGCAGGTATGGGCAGAGGATAACAACTACTAAATCAAACTAAAACTAATTTAAAGAGTAAAATTCAAAATTTTCAAAATTTTAGCAGGGTACGTAGGTTCAGAGTTTACACAGGTGCGTGTACGCTCTGTGCACAAAGTAAAAGTGCGTACAGGTATGCACTGTGATACAAGCACAGACTGCGGACTTCGACTAAAGTAATGAAGAATAAAAAACAAACCTAGATTCACTAAGTCTACCCAAATCCACACAAAACAAGCCAAAAACAGAAACAAAAAGGCAAGTTTCTCAAGTTAAAGAAAAACAAGGAAAACAATCAAGTCCCCAGCGGAGTCGCCATTTTGTCACGCGGAATGAGTCGATCTTGCGGACAAGATAGACCTTCCTGGAATCTAATGAAGACCTAATGACAAGCAAACCAACCAGACACTATCTTTCTCTAAATGTGCTTTATAAATAATGGCAAACAAATGTGTTTAAGGCCTACCTCATGTCCAATGCAAGTTTGGGGATGCCTTCGCTTCTTTAATCCAATTAAGTTCCTTTGTCACAAACCTGCAAACACAAACAAGGCAAACGATTACATAGCACATGAATAACCAGTATTATAAAAAATATTTAACATGAAAGTCAAGGAGTCCATGAAACAAATAACATAAGATACTTGTTGAGAAAAATGAGCTTGATTGTATTAATTCAAAAGAAGAATAACTTTACAACCTTTGCCTTGACACTGTACAAGCTCCTCCTAAGGTCCAACAAGAAGTCTCCTCTACTTTAACAAGCTTCACTCACTCCCCAATGAAGCCAAAAAGGTATGTGATCTCTCCTCTTAAGCTCAAATGGGAAGTCTTGATTTCACTAGCATTTACCCTCAAAAATTCAACTTCTAACATCCCTAGCCACTAACCCAATGCCTCAATTTATAGTGCAATGGAGGGCAGTTACTAGGTCCTCCTTCAAAGGGATAGAATCCTCCCTCAAAGGGATAGCTCCTCCTAACAAGGGATTAGCTCCTTCTCTTTTGGGATGCATGAACCACTTTGGAGCGAACAATCCACGTCAAAATTCCTTCTAGAATCATCTAGAATTAAACCAAAGTGAGTTTTTTAAGATAAAAATTGCGCCTTTTGACTTTCACAGGGGTACGCACCCTCCCCTTTACATACAGAGCGTATAAGTACGTAGATATCCTGAACAAAAGGTGCGGGCCCGAAGGCAAAAGTGAGAGAAAGTGCGGAACCAGAGTTACATTTCTTTTTTTATGTCTTTCTCTCATTTCTAAAGCTTGTTTTGAAGAGCTTAGGTCTGAGACTTTCTTAGGAAGCTAGTATAGGTGGTGATAGACCCATACCGACTGCAAATAATCAAGGTGATGATATTTTTGTGTAACAAGTGTGGTTTTAGACATGTGGTACTATTGTTGTGCATATGTTGTATATGTTGTACATGTTGCATCTGTGATGTTGTGCACATGCGATGTTGTGTATATATAGTGTGTGTACATGTTGTTTATGCAATGTTATGTATGGGGTAGTACAGATAGTCTTGTGTGAATATTGCATATGTAGTGCTGGGTATGGTTGGCGTTATGTACATGTTTTATATGCGGAATTGTGTACATATTGTAGTGTGTGCATGATGGATATGCGATGTTGTGTGCATATGGTGTTATGCGCATGTTGGATATGTGGTTGTGTGTACATATGGTGTTATGTACATGTTGTATTTGTAGTGCTATGTATATATGGGGTTGTGTGCATGTTGTGCATGTGATGTTATGTACATATGGTGTTGTGTGTGTGATTATAAATGTGGTGCTCTAAGCATGTGGTGTCGTGTACATGTTTCACATGTGGTGTTGTGTGTAGGTAGTGTTGTGTACATGTTGTGCATATGGTGTTGTGTACATGTGGTGTCATGTACATTTCGTGCATGTGGTGTTGTGTACATGTGGCATTATGAACATGTTGTACAGGTGGTACGATGTACATGTGGCGATGTGTACACATTGTGTAGGTGGTTCCATGTACACGTGTTGTTGTGTACACGTTGTGCAGGTGGTGTTGTGTGTAGGTGGTACTATGTAAATGTGCTACTGGTGTACATGTGGTATTATGTGCATGTCGTATATGTTGTGTTGTGTACATACAGTACTATGTATGTGCATTGTGTAGTCGTGGTATCGTGACATATGTATTCATTGTGTTGTACTATGTGTATGTATTTGTGTTGTGGTGTACACTAGATGTAGAAGTATGTATTATGTTGTGATGTACACTGAGTGTAGATGTATGTGTGGTATTTCAGGTGTAGGTGCATGTATTGCATGGTGTTGTATGTCGTGTGTGGTTGTATGTGTGTGATCCACACTACGTGTATGTGTACATGGTTGAGGAGAAGGAACTGGGTGTTTTTTAGGTGTGGCAACTGATCTGGTGTACGTACGAAAAAAGGAAAAAGGTAGAAGCTAAGTATTGATTAAAGGATAAGTATCAGTATTTTATTTTAGTTTTATTATGCATGTGATATATGACTTTGGTCTATGATGATTACATGTGATCTACGATTCTGGTTTATGATGGTTACATGCGATTTATGATGTTGATATATGATGGTTTTGTTTTGAGATAACCTGATGTGATATGTTTATACATGATGATTTGGTCAAAGATGCTAGTTTGACTTGTTGTGACTAGAAGTGAGAAGAATTGCAAAGTGTAACTTATTGACAGGCCAACAATGAGGTATGATTTGAAGCTATTTGAATTTATTTTGAATCTAATGGAAATTATGTGCTTGGCACAAGAAAGAATTAAATGCCTGGTTGGTTGGTCAAAATTGATGGAAAGCATTAGTAGCAACAACAAAAGGAATTTTAACATGTAGCAGTATGTTGGAAAAAACTTTAGGAGTAGGTCCATTGTGGGACATTGGTACCCAATAGTGTCTTCCATGAGCATGCTATGACTGGTATGATGGTTTTAAGGCAGGGATATGCATTGGTTTTTAGACCTTCCTATTCAAGGAAACCTTGTCAAGGGATGGAATGCCCGAGATGGGGGTGACAGCGAAACTTGGAAGGTGTGTGACTGCACAGAAGGGGGTGACCAAATTGCCCGAGGATCTGTGTATCAGAGAAGGGAAGGCTGGGGATATATATATAGATATATATATATATATATATATATATATATATATATATAATAATATATATATATATATATAATATATATATATATATATATATATATATATATTTGTCATTATCATTTCTAGATGGAATCAAATGCACATTGGGAGTGTGCCTAGAACAATGAGTCAAGAACTGTTCACTGAGAGGACAAGTGATGCATTATTATAGTGATGGACATTAGATGCAATGTTGAATTTGCAGTGGATTATAGACTTCCTTGGAAGGAGGTGAATCCTAGTATTACGTTGAGGGTGGAGGTGTGAGACTCTGGATTACCTTGTTGTGGATGTAGGCATTGTATCCTTTTATTTCTAGCTGAGAAGATGTGCATATGTGTATATGTGTACATCATTGTAAATACTGTATTGAGATGGATTTAGAAAGCTCCATAGATAGTATGGTTATTTTTTGGATAAGAAAATATATATATGTGGGTGTTATTGTAAATACCATAATGATTGGTGTTATAAATCTCCAGTAGACAGTATGTTTGTCATGTTTTAGCAGATGGTCATTTTAAACACTACAACAATGTTGGGTTGTGTTATATTCTTTCCATGTAGTTAATAGGGGGTTTGAGGGGTACCAGTAACCCCATTTTATGGGGTCCGGGGTAGCGCTCTAGAAAATTTTGATTTTGGACCCTATGTTAGGTTGGACGGACCCACCTATGGTTTTGTGCATGATTTTTGCACATGTTTTTTTTTGACACGATGGTTTTCAGTCCATGGTATTGGACGTGATGGTTTTCGATCCATGGTATTGAACGTGATGGTTTTTGGTCCGTGATATTGGATGCTTTGGCATGTATAAATATGTATTGTAACATTGAAAGGAAAATAATGAAAAATCAAGCTGGTAGTCTTGGCATTGGGATCCAAGGGAAATCTCTATGTATATGTGTTTTATGTGTTATGATCTCGCATTGTTTATTTTCTGTGTTTTAGAATTCGTATGCAGGTAATTTCTGTATGGGGTTAAAACCTACATTTGGTATCAGAGTTGTTTTGGCTTCAAGGGGATGCCTTTGTTGCTGAGGGGTTTCGCTCAGGCCTGTGGTAAATCTTGTTTAGAGGGAGATCTGCAAGATCGATTCTAGTGGTGAAAGAAGATGGCAAGCAGTGGAAAGATAGAGATTGATAAATTTAATGGTCAGAGTTTTGAGTTGTGGAAACTCAAGATGGAGGATCTGTTGGTGGATAAAGACTAGTGGATCATGGTAGATCCAGGTACTAAACCAACGGGAGTGTCTGATGAAGAATGGAAGAATTTGGATCGAAATGCAAAGAGCACAATACGATTGTGTGTCTCAGATTCAGTGTTGTTGAATGTATCAAGGGAAGCTACGACGAAGGCTTTATGGGACAAGTTAGGGACTTTGTACCACTCTAAGTATTTGGCGAATAAACTGTTCCTGCGGAAAAAGATGTATAACCTGAGGATGAAAGATGGAGACTCGGTGACAGAGCATCTGAATGCATTTCATACTGTGGTAAGTCAGTTAGCATCTGTTGATATTAAAATTTCAGATGAAGATAAGTGCATTAGTTTGTTGTGTTCTCTACCAGATTCGTGGGATAGTTTGGTTATTGAAATAGGTAGCAATGCAACTGCCTTGCATTTTGATGAAATAGTCTCATCCTTGCTAACAGAGGAGATGAGATGGAAAAATATGGAGAGCCAAAATGGCGATGCCTTGTTTGTACAAGGGCAGACCCAAAACAGAAACAAAAATAAGTCATCGAGTGGGAGATCTAAATCTCCAGGAAAACATGTAAAGGTGGTGTGCTGGAAATGTGGAAAGGAATGGCACTACAAAAGGGATTGTAAATATAAAGCTCTTGACAAAGGAAAGGGATCTGATGAGGCTCCTTTTGCAGAGGCGAAAACCACCTCAGATGAAGGTGGGGATGTGTACCTTGGCTTCTTCAAGTACACATGTAGATCATGAGGCATGGTTGATTGACTTAGGTGCATCCTTTCACTTCACTCCCCATAGAGAATGGTTCTACGAGTATGAGAAATACGATGGTGGTGATGTCTTCTTAGGAGATGACAGGAAGGCTAGAATCATTGGTCACGGAAAAGTAAAGTTGAAGTTGCAAGGTAGAAGGGTTAGAACACTTCCAGGTGTGCTACATATTCCTGCAATAGCCAAAAATCTGATTTCTGTAAGCAAGCCGGATGATGCAACTGTAAAAATAGTGTTCGAGAAGGATACCTGCAAGATGGTTCAAGGAGCACTGGTATTGACACGAGGAGTTCAGATTGGAACTCTGTACAAGCTGCAAGGTAGCACTGTTTTTGACGAGTGCAATAATTCTATGGTTCCTAAAAATGGAGCAGAAAATCTAGTGGTCTTTGGAGAGAATACCATGTTGTGGCATCAAAGGCTTGGACATATTGGAGAGAAGGGCCTTCGAATACTTCATGGTAAAGGTATGGTAGAAGGTATGAGTAATAGCTCTCTGAATTTTGATTTATGTGAAAATTGTGTATATGGGAAGCAGAATCGGGTGATTTTCCCCTCTAGTAGTAAGAGGGCGAAACATATATTATAACTTGTGCACAGTGACGTGTTTAGACCTATGAACGTTCCATCACCAGGTAAGTCTGTGTACTATGTATCACTTATAGATGACTTCTCAAGGAATACATGTATATATTTCCTTAAGAAGAAATGTGAAGTCTTTGACAGGTTTAAAGAATTTAAGGCTCTGGTGGAAAACCAGACATAGAAGAAGATAAAGGTGATAAGGACAGATAACGGTGGAGAGTTTTGCAATAAGGAATTTGAAGAATTCTATAAGAAGTGTGGTATAGCATAGTAGAAGACTACTCCATATACACCTTAGCAAAATGGAGTTGTAGAAAGAATGAATAAGACATTGATGGAAAGGGCAAGAAGCATCCTCAGTGGTGTCGGGTTAGGACAAGAATTCTAGGTAGAGGCAATGGATACTGCATGTTGCCTGGTCAACAGGTCACCTTCATCAGCGTTGGAGGATAAGACTCCACAAGAGGTAGGGACTGGTAAGAAACCCTCTCTTTCACATCTGAGGGTATTTGGATCTCATGCATATGTACATGTTCCAAAGAAGAAATGAACCAAGTTGGATAGTAAATCTGAAAAGTGCACCTTTATTGGGTATAAGGATGGTTTAAAGGGTTATAAGCTTTGGAACCCAGTCACATGGAAGGTTGTGTACATCCGAGATGTGGTGTTCAGAGAGGTGAAAGATGTTATTAAACATGAATTCCTTTGAAAGGAACCTGAGAAGATGGAGTTTGAGCTAAGGAGGAAGAATCAGACTCTGTAGCAGAGGAGGAATCAAAAGATGAAGAGCCACAAACTCTGGCTGTGAGAAGATCAGTTCGAGAAAGAAGGTAGCCTGAAAGGTATAGTCCATCTACTTTCTATTCAAATTTTTCTTTATCTATTATTGACAATGATCCTAGAACTGTGAAGGAAGCAGTAGATTCAGAGGATGGAAAACTCTGGAAAGAGGCCATGGTTGATGAAATGGCATATTTGCACAAAAATGAGGCTTGGGATTTGGTGGAGTTGCTGGCTAGAAGGAAACCCATTGGCAGCAAATGGGTGTTCAAGAAGAAGACAAATGCAGAAGGAAAGGTGGAGAAATACAAAACTTGGTTGGTAGCAAAAGGTTAATTTCAGGTGTCGGGAATTGATTTTGGTGATATTTTTTCTCCTGTTGCCAAGGTAAGTTCTATTAGATTACTTTTATCTGTTGCTGCTGCTTTTGATTTTGAGGTAGAATAGATGGATGTGAAGACAACATTTCTTCACGGGGATTTGGAAGAGGAAATCTACATGAAGCAACCTGAAGGCTTTGCGGTGAAGGGTAAGAAAGAACTGGTATGCAAGCTAAAGAAGTCTCTGTATGGGTTAAAACAGTCACCAAGGATGTGGTATCAGAAATTTGATACATTTATACGGGGACTTGGCTTCACCAGAAGCAAAGAAGATCATTGTGTGTATTTTAAATTAATTGGTGACCGTGTTATTTATCTGGTCTTGTATGTGGATGATATGCTGTTGGTTGGAAATGACAAAGAAATTATCCAGGATTTGAAGACCCAATTGTCCTCCAAATTCGACATGAAATATCTCGGTGCTGCAAACTATATTTTGGGCATGGAAATTAAAAGAGATCGGGCAAAGAGGAAGCTTTGGTTAAACCAAAGGAAGTATGTCGAGACAATACTGAAGAGGTTGAATATGTAGGATAGTAAACCAGTGAAGGTTCCTATTCCTGTAGGTGTGAGGTTATCCGCTGAACAATGTCCCAAGACACAAGAAGAGGAAGAGGACATGTCCCGTGTTCCATATGCAAGTGCAGTCGGTAGCTTGATGTATGCCATGGTTTGTACTAGACCAGACATTGCACATCCAATGGGAGTATTGAGCAGGTTTATGTCAAAACCAGGAAACGAGCATTGGACAATAGTGAAGTGGGTTTTCAGGTATTTACGTGGCACTAGTGATTATGGTCTATGCTACCAAGGAAGACCAAGATTGGACAAAGTGTTGGATATTTGTGGCTTTGTTGATGCAGACTAGGTTGGAGACCTGGATCAGAGAAGATCTACAAGTGGGTTATGTGTTTAACCTATTTGGAGGTGCAGTCAGTTGGATGAGTAAGAAACGATCTATAGTGGCACTATCAACTATAGAGGCAGAATACATGGTAGCCACTCATGCAAGCAAGGAAGCAGTTTGGTTGCAGAGATTGTGTTCAAGTATGGGGTTAGTCCAGGAAGCTATAAGGATAGAATGTGAATGCCAAAGTGCAATCTTCTTGGCAAAAAAGAACCTTGCTTATCATTCAAAGACAAAGCACATTGATGTTCAGTATCACTTTGTGAGGGATATGATAGAAGACAAAAAGGTGTTGCTGGTAAAGGTGGACACTTTGAAGAATATTCCAGACACATTGACAAAATTTGTGAGCTCTGAGAAGTTCTCTTGGTGTAGAGAAACAATGGGCATTTCAGGGCTGGAAAAATGACTAAGCTCTCCTGTGGCGCCGTGTGGAAAGAAAACAACAAGTGGGAGATTGTTGGGTTGTGTTATATTCTTTCCACATAGTTAACAGGGGGTTTGAGAGGTACCCGTAACCCCACTTTATGGGGTCCAGGCAGCGCCCCAGAAAATTTTGGTTTTGGACCCTATGTTAGGTTGGGCGGACCCACCTATGGTTTTGTGCATGAATTTTTCACATGTTTTTTCGACGCAATGGTTTTCGGTCCATGGTATTGGACGCGATGGTTTTCGGTCCATGGTATTAGATGCTTCGGCATGTATAAATATGTATTGTAACATTGAAAGGAAAATAATGAAAAATCAAGTTGCTAGTCTCGGTATTAGGATCTGGGGAAAATCTCTGTGTATATGTGTTTTATGTGTTAAGATCTCACATTGTTTATTTTCTGTGTTTTAGAATTCTTATGCAGGTAATTTCTGTACGGGGTTAAAACCTACAAAACAAGCTATTAGAAAGCTCCATGGGAAGTATGTTTTGTTTCAGCGGTGTTGTGGTTATAGGTGTCCTTGAACAACTGAGGATGGTGTTCTCCCTGGGGGGGGGGGGGGGGGGGGGTTGTAAAAAACAGCCCCTGGTAAAAATCCACGTAAAGATATATATATATATATATTATATATATATATTTAATAATATTATATATATATATATATATATATATATATATATAAGACCACAGTCATATGACACGTATTCTAAGCTAAATGGTGGGAAAAACATCCAAGTGGGTGTTCATTCGGTTTATTATGGATAAGGAAATTGGCAAAGGTAATGGCTAAGGCATTTGGAAAGGCAAAGTTTAATTGGCATTTTATTTATGAAAATAATGGAAATTATGAGAAAAGGGAGGTGAAAGGTCATAGGTTTCATGTGAGGAGGAAAATGAAGGAAAATAATGGAAATTGAAGAAAATAGAGGCATCATTAATAAAAAGGCTTATGAGGATTAGTTGGCAAGCTTTTGCTTAGGCTTGGTTAGTGTAACCATTTGTCAATTCAGTTTTGGAGCTCCCATTCTATTCTCTCTCTCTCATACTCTTGGACACTTAGAGTTTTCATGGAGCACCCTTGGAGAGTGTGGCATACTTGGATACTTAGAGCAAGAAGGAAAAGGAAGAGCAAGAAAGTGCAAGAGGACATCAAAATTAGTAGCTATAGTGAGTTTCTCTTGTAAGTACTGAGTTTCATGTATGTTTTCCTCACTAGTTTTGGCATGCATGTGGTTTATGGGTCATGATTTGTCATTGGCATGGAGGATTTCCTGGATTGACAGTGGATTTTCCTAGCCTTTCCATTTCCTAGATAGTCATGGTGTTGTGGGTTTATTTTTATTTTTTTCTGGTTGGTTCTCATGTTTCTTTTAGCTTGGGTTGAGTTACTAGTTCCTGGAGCCTTAGTTGGACAAACGCTCTGGAGCCCTGTAACAGCTTGGGTTGAGTTACTAGTCCTAGAACCTTGGTTGGAAAAATGCTTGGGAGCCCTTAGTGGGTTGAGTTACTATTCTTGAAGCCTTGGTTGGACAAACTCTCTAAAGCCCTGTATAAGATGTGGGTTGACTTACTAGTCTTAGAATCCTTGGTTGGAACAAACACTCTAGAGCCCTAGAAGGCTTGGGTAGAGACTGATTTGTTGATGGTTTTTTTATGTTCGACCATGAGGTGGAACCAATTTTTATGGGTTGAGTTGGTTGGCCTATGGAACCCTTGGATAGTTTGTTTGGTGTGTTTTATGAGATTCCACATTCAGGCTTGGAATATGGCATGGGGGTGATTGGCTGAAGACAGACTTAGCTCAACCAACCTATGGTTGGAAGGAACGTAGTAGTCCCATACTAGTTTGGCTTTTGCATCATTAATATGAGGTTATTTCTCCTTGTTATTTCATGCGTATTGTTATCCTCCACAATATCCCAAGGCTAAGAAAGGAGATCGACAAAGGTAAGATCAAACCACTTAGGGTTCAGTAGCTAGCCCTGTTAACCTAAAGAGGGCTCTCTCTATAAAGCTCACAACAAAATATGATTAGAGTGGGAAAAATATATTAGGATAGGTCTATTTCAGCTCTAGGGTTTTGAAATTTAGGGTCTTTCTAGATGAAGCATTAGTCAAGGAACCAAGGCTAAGATTTTAAGAAAAACTTAGTTGTAGAAATACAAAGGAACAAGGTAGGTATGTATCAATCACACTTTGAGGCTTTGTCGGTGTAGTTTAGGGTTGAAAAACATAGGTTCAAAATGAGCATGGAAAGCATAAGTTCATTCATTAGAAGATAGATAACATAAAGATGAAATTCCTATCAAAACAGAGCTTAAACTTTAAGAATTATGTTCATCAAACTCAGAGGAAGATCATTGAAAGCATAGACATGGAAAGAAGATACATTAAACATTCATAAAAGTGAACCATAGAAGAGAAACACTGCCACAAGATCATGCCACATGAATTCCTGAATAATCGCTGCAACTGGCTTGTATTACTGCAAAGTGATCAAGTACAAAGGCTCCAAAAGGCTCTCAAGCATCCAACCGTTTCTCTAACTTAGATTGGGTTATGTATAGATCAAATATCAGTTTCCCCCTCTTAGGGGTTGAATCCAACATTCAAGTAACTACTTACAAGAATATCTCCAACCATACCTAAGACTAGGGAGGTTAGAAACCAACTCCCAATTTGGTGCAAAACTGATTCATTTGACCATAAGAACCTATACAAGCATGAATCTACTTAATTTTTACTTTGAAAAACATAAATACACCTAAATGCATCATCACAACCCCTAAATTGATAAATTACATCAAAGAAAGTCAAATTGCATTGAGAAAACTAAGAAAAATGAGTTCCAGGCAAAAACATAGTGAATTGCGTGAAAACGTAGTGTGCCTGGAGAAAACATAGTGTGATGCTTGTAAGTGACTTTTGGAGGAGTACTGAGATCCAAATCAAGATATGAAAAATGTTAGAGAAATATCTACCTGTCTACTACACCATAGAATCTTTGAGTACTAAAAAAGACTACTTCTCGACCTCCAAAAACCATTTCTCCCATAGCTACACCAAAAACATAGCATGGCTCTGAAAAAGATGGCAGAAAGGTGTTTTTTTGGCACTTTTTTTACTTTTTGACCTGGAAAAGGTTGTTGACATGGATCTACGATTATATAAATTTAATTCTCAGGTTATAAGGAATCCAAAAATGCAAAATTTTAGTGATTTTGAGGCCTCCAACAAAAACATAGTGTGGGACATGCTACATTTTTTGCCCAAAAACTGTGTAAAATTTCCAAAATGCCCAAAAATATTCAAAAAAATCCAAAATTTGTTCAAAGTATTTGAAATTTGTTCCTTGGAGCTAGGTAATGATTCTTCAAGCTATGAGTGAAGCCCCAACCAACTACTCAAGCTTATCCCCTTGTTTTTCTGAATTAGGGTTTCCCTTAGTTTTCTCTTCAAGTTTTGAATTCTGATTTGGGAAACCTTGTAGCTGTAGCTATGACCTCAGTTAAAATGATGAATTTGAACCCTACAATTTTGACCTTATCACTCTTAATGTTTGTGGAAAAAATACTACTTAACTTGGCATGATATCCTACTTGTTGAATTTGCTCACAAAACCCTAAACAACCCACCTTTTGGAAACATTATCTGGCAAATGTTGAAGACCTCAATTCTTTGGTGTCAAGTGGCTCAAAATTTAACACCTGACCTCCTTTATTGTATATCTTCTTTCCTCCTTGTCAATAGGATGATGGAACCTTCATTGGCCATAGAAAACCTCTAGAGATGTATTCTTTTCCTTTATAAGTGAAAACGTAGCGAAGGGTCAAAAACACAGCGTGGTTGGCTCAAAACACAGCGTGGAGCTTTGGAGGGGGTTCCAATCACCTTTTAAGAGTGTCCTTTGATGCTTCTTGTAATAATATGGCCTTTTATAATGAATTAGTGCTCAATTCCAATGGAATGAGTGAAATAAATGCTTGTATGGTCTTTATAAGAGTAAATTTCACCTTTTGTATATATCATGGCATGACATCATCCTCCATTTTGAAACCAAAGTGATGTGTTTTGCAGTAATAATTTTATAAGTTGAAGTAGTACCTTTACCTTTATTTCATATGCCACCTAAGATGCTAACTCCCTTATGTGTGGACTCAAGACCATAAACATGGCCTTTCTTAAGCTTAAAACTGACATAATGATGACAATTACAAGTGATGACCTAGATCAAGACCTATATGATTATTTAACTGATCCATGACCTGTAACACTTGAAAAATGACATGAACATGATGAATAATGATAAGCATGAATGTTGAAGGGAGTGGCACTAACATAGACACACCAACCAATGATCAAAGTTTTTTATTTGAAGACCTACTGAAACCATAAAAAACTTGACCTAGGACCCTAACAAAAACTTTGAAAGAGAAGACTTGATCACTGGTGACTTGCAGAACTGACAGACACTAACACGTATTATAATGGTTTATATGTGGATTCTATGGCTGATGTATCCTTGATATTTATGTTGTTATTATGATAGTTATAAGCATGTATTATGACATTGAAGATGTATGGCTCTCCTCATCTTTTGATTTGTAAATGAATGAACAATGTATCTATGGCCTAATGGATGAAACTATAGCTAATTTATTGAAGCATCAATGCTTCCTAGCGATTCTCAAATCAGTATGAGACCCCTATGCTAAGATATGTTACTAAACCTATAGATTACATATTTGTGATATGTTTGATGAAATACCTATCATTGCTAGTATGGGTCCAGTCATGTTGTTACCGGGAATAGTGTCCACTTAGAGCTACTATTCCCACTAAGACTGGTATCTATCTTAGAAACAAACAAGTTAAAACTACTTTCGTTTTCCTTTATGAAAAATAGACAAGAGGGGAGTAGAGGACACCAACCTTTGTCTTGCGCTTGGTTCCTTGCTCGATTCCTCTCCTTCTCGATAGATCCTTGCCGCTCCTTCTTTGTCTACATAGCTTCAGAGAGTACCTGTGGAATCAAAGTAGCATAATACTATCGAAGGACATAGATCTATATTCATAAACAACACAGGACCAGATATGTATTAACCAAACAAATGCATATACAATCAAACATACACAAATGTGGAGGAAAACTTGAATAGCTTTATTAATATCAAGAATAACAAGAGGATTACAGCCAATTGTTCTGACCCAGCATCATCCTCCAACAAGAAAGCCCTTCTTCACCTCAGGAAAAACTTAGATCACCCAACACTATGATATTACACCAGAAAACCAACAACACTTCTCTACAAGATACAAAATTCCAGCCCCTGGATCTCTATGATGAGGGATCCATATATAGATGATTGTAGGGGGGTGAGTCAGCTTTTGGGATTTTGATTAGTGTC
>APFE030653188.1:8229-37736 GCA_000404065.3 Pinus taeda
ATGATTGCTTTGACTTTGCTCCAATATATGTCAAAAACCTGAAATAGACACGTGTTAACCACCTAGGAAAAGTAACTTCCCCTATTCGTAC
This sequence comes from Pinus taeda, assembly GCA_000404065.3. Classification (NCBI taxonomy): domain Eukaryota; kingdom Viridiplantae; phylum Streptophyta; class Pinopsida; order Pinales; family Pinaceae; genus Pinus; species Pinus taeda. The sequence continues at coordinate 8,321 of APFE030653188.1, forward strand.
CAAAGACACAAACATACTAAAAATAATGCATAAACTATAGAAAATTACAGATTTGAACAAGGGATGAACAATGAAAATTAGGCCAAATGAGCCCAAATTGTTACCAATTTTGGGGCTAATCATCACCCCCCTGCTAAAAGGGTTGCTCATCCCTGAGAAACTAGTCCAGCTCCTCATCTTTCATCGCTTTGATGGCCACTCTCACATCCAAGGCTTCTGAAGTAGTGTCCTCAACACTGTCATGAAATCCAGCCTTCCTCTCCACTTCTTCCCACTGCTTATGCTCCTCCTCTTCTGAGCCTCCCTCTAATAATCCCAAAAGCAAGGGTGGACTTAGCTTGAGGCCTATCCAGCTGGCTTGGAGGTTCTGCATATACTTCTTGTAGAGAGGTACCCGTGCCAAAGCCTCCCTCATCCGAGTTGGAGTGTGATATTCTCGAATTTTGAGGCTGTGGGAAAATGTGTTCCACCTACGAGTGCAAGCATGAACACAATTGTCCCCAAGTAACCTCTCCATATCCTCGAAGTGTGCTATGGCCTGGGCTTGACGATCCATGTAATCTAGTAATCCCTGAGAATTGGTCGCTAGGTGCTGGTGAGCGGATATCAGTTCTGTGGGGTCCCCTGGCTCTGCTCTAATCAGCAGTGGTTCATGTAACTCCCGGTCCATGACATTCCTGACCTCAGCTGCTCTCTTCTCTTCGTGGTTTAACCATGAGGTCATCGCCATTAGCTGCATGTCCCCTACTGCTGTGTTGGGGTCCCACGAAGTGATGTTTGGAAGGGCCAAGTTATGGAGGTAAAACTCTGAGAGCTTGGCCTTATCTTCCAAGGAACTGGTGTTACATAAATCTATGAACTGCTGGGGGTTTTGGATGTGAGAGATACCCCTCTGTGCCAATGTATTAATTTGGAACTACAGCCACTGGTCCCTGAGGTATAGGCCATAATATTTGGCCGGCTGCCTACATTGCAGTGCTTCCATTGCCTAACTGGCCATGCAGGGCAGTTGTGCCTCCTTTTCTTGCACCTGTTGCCTTAGTGATTGTATCTCAATATCTGCCTGCAGTCCCCTTTCCTGTGGCTGTTTTTTGAACTCCTCAAGATCATCTTGCATCTCTTCTTTCCCTTGAGGCTCTGCTGAGGGATCCTTGGCTGCCATGCCCTTTTCTTTCCCTTGTTCCTGCAGCTGGAGCTGCTGTCTGAGCAGCTCATTTTCTTCTCCCAATTTGGCTTGCTAGGAGCTTTCCACATGCCTTACTCTTGCCAGCTCCCTTTTTGCTTCCTTGAGCCTTTCCTCTAGAGGCCCAATATCCACTACTCCCTTAGATTTAGCTATCCTCATCCACGTGTGGGTTCGATACCCGTTCTTCTTCTAGTGCTAAAAACAGTGGCACTGTAACACTTTTGGGGAATAATTCTGCCTGCTTCCAAAAAGTTATAATAAGAGCCCAAGTTGGTTGTGGCTTGGTTCCATGATAACATCAGGTTTCTCCTCCTTTGGTGGTGACTTGGCATGCTCCCTCCTCCTCTTGTGGTGACTCAACTGCCTTCTCCTCCATCTGCTCAGTTTCCTTCAGCCTAGCCAGAGTTTCCTGTAGAATAGCCTCAGCATCCTGTAGAGAGGCTTATGAGCTCATTTTCTCCACTCTGTCCTTCCATGAAGATGTTTTTGGGCTCCCCCTCTCATAAGTAATGGAGGCTTTGGAGGGGGATTTATCCCTTGGCGTGGTAGGGGTATCCACAATAGTGATAGGTTCTTTGGATGGAGGCTAGGGTCTGCCAGTCTTAATTCTCACACTCCTTCTTGCTTTGAAATACAGAGGAGTCTCCCTTTTTCGCTTTTCTTTTGGCTTGGGAGGAGTACTTAGGGCGGCCAACACAGCTGCTGCCTCCCTAGCTAGGATTTCAGCTGATTTCTCCTGCTGTTGTTCTCCTTTCAGACTTCCTATAGAAAGTCCTGTAGCGGTTGCTTTCTGGCTTCCTGTAGAAGCCATTTTCAATTTTCCTGTAGAGGGACCTTGCTGTTTTCCTGAAGGAATTCTCGGCTCCCTCCCTGTAGGACCACTCTGCTGCTTCCCTGTAGGAGCACTTTGTTGCTTTCCTGTAGGAGTACTCTGCAGTTCTCCTATAGGAGTACTCTATTGTTTTCCTGTAGGAGTACCCTGCTTCTTTCCTATAGGAATCGAGGGCATAGTCTTAGCCTGCTTGGCTGCGGGAACTTTTTCTTTCATCTTGGCCGAGGTAGCCTTAGGGGTGCCCTTACTGTCCTAGACTTTCTCAGTCCGCTCTGCCCTGCTCTGTAGTCATTTTTCTCTGGGCGTTGGGGCAATCCCATCATCCCCTGTTTTGGCAGCTTGCTTTGCTGATGTTCCTTTTTGCTCCTTCTTGGGTGCTTTGCCCTGGGTGTCCTGTCTTTTGGTCTTCTTCTCAGCTTGAGTAGGCTCCTTATCTTCACTGCTGGAGGAAGTAAGCTCCTCAGCTAAAACTCGGATGTCATCATCCTTTGACATATTCCGGAAAATCTCCCATGAGATAGGGATAGTGAAAGTGTGGAGTGCATCTTCCACGAGGAGCTTTATAAGCCCATGATGTGGTAGCTGGTCTGGTGTCCCTTCTCTGAGTTTGGTGGCACATTCAGTCATGGACTGCAAAAGGAAGTATGGAATGCTCAATTTCTGCTCCGAGGGGAGGTCCATGTGGTGTCTGAGTTCTGTGAGCAGCCGAAAATGATAACCATATATGATACTAAACTGCCCCTCGCACATGATATACTTCATAATTTGGAGGCTGACTTCACTCCAGAATGGCTGTAGGCTAGTCCTCTGCACTCTGTTTTTATCCTCTGAGAATTGTTCTTCAGGCAAGAAGAATTCTTCCTTAGCCTTCTTACCCAGCTTCCTTTCCTCCTTATCCCACGGGATTCCCATTGGAAGATTAGTCACCCTGCTGATGAACTGTGGTGTGAGTCTGAGGGTCAGTCCCCTGAAATTGACGACGGCCAATGTTTTTGACTTCGGCTCCAGGGACCGAAGGAATTCTTCTGTAATTTCATTGTCGTGCCCCTGGAGCTTGTCACAAAATGACATGCATTGTGCACGGGAGAACAGTTCTACCACCTCAGGGGTTTCCCGTAACTTCTTTGAGTCTGACGGTTCCTTTCGAATGAACCCACCCGGCATGGTGAAATTCTGTGTTTGCGCTCTCAGACTGAGAATTCTGGGCGGATTCTTTCCTTAGAGCGGAAAAAACTTTTTTTTGGTCGATTACCCTGCTGAATTTGCCTGCTCAGATGTACAGAAGGAGGATTTCGAGAATTTCACTCGGAGTGCAGAGCTACGTCTCCGTTATACACTCAGTGGCATAAAATTTACAATTTTGACAGTGTTTCAGCAGGGTATCACCCTCTACAGGAAGGAGTTTTCATTCATGCATGAAGAAAGTTGCTCATGCAGATGGCTACGACGATTTTAGCAGCGACGCATATATAAAACCAAACAGAATTGCACTTGAATTTTTCTATCCCTTTTCTACGTCGATTGCACCACCTTTGAAAAAAAATTTCTTTGCATGGGGAGGTTAAATTCTGCCTACCTCTGAAATTCACCACCCTCGACGTGAACAATCTGCACTGCTTCAGATGTCTCGTTTCCTGTAGTGCAGTTTCCTGTAGAATTATGCTCTTGGCTTTCAGAGGAGTTTACGGCAGCGCAGGACCAGTCTGAGCGGCAGCAGGACGCTTGAACAGGTAGAAAACTTCGGGTTAACCACTTGCAGAGGAAGAGGACGCACATTCGGCTGGGAAACGGTTGTTTCATAAATGACTGGAGTGCATCACAAGTATCAACCGGCCGATTTCGAATTGCTGTAGAATTCATGGCGCGGGGTTGAGCTGTCCCTGATGGTCCGTTGGCCGACGTCACCGCAATCATATCCCAGCGTGCCCCTGACCGCCGAATTTTCTCCGCTGGAGTTACCGCCGCCAATCTTGTCATACCTCCGCTTCTTCCCGACTGGACATTTCCCACGTGCCAATTATCCACCCTTTCGGCATAATCGATCCAGTTCGGATCCTACGAGGCCGCTTGACGGGCTGTGGTGGCCAGTTGAGTGGCAACCAGCCTTGTTCAATCCGCTCATTTTCAAAGTTGTGCACATTCAGAGTATAGTTTATGCAATGGGATGAAATAAGGTTAGTTACTTACCTGTGCGGTCGTGGACGTGGATTTTTCCAGGTTTCAAGACGAAGGATGCATGATCTGTGTGCTGTTGCTTTGTGGTCAGGGGCTGGAGCTTCCCTGCATTGGCTGCTGCTGGCTGGGAGTCTTGGAGACCTGCTCCTCTGGTGGCGAACATGGCATGCACCGATCCTGTGAGCTGCTGGTGTCTTCGCGGCAGGTACTCCAGCTGGATCAGCTGCTACAGGATTCCTGTAGGACATCCTGTAGCTGTTTCTCCTCCTGGGGTGCATGCTGACATGATTCGAGTCTTATTGCACAGGTGAAAGGTCTTGAGGTCGCCTAACAGGTGAGCGCTCGAGCCTCAGGAGACCTTGTTTCTGAGATTGAAAAGAAACACAATTTTCCTTATTTGAAAAACAAAGTTCTCGTTGTATGTGCAGGTATGCTTGCTCAGATTGGAGTGGTGGTAGTGAAAAGAGGTGGAGCGAGTGGGGGATGACAGAAAAGGGTGGTTGCATGCCCCCTCAGTCGACTTAAAGCTCCAAATATTTCCTTGTAGTTGATTCTGGCCCATTCAAACGTTCTACAGGAAGTTTCCTGTAGAAATACAGAACTTCCTGTAGAAAGTCCTGTAGCTTCCTGTAGAAGGCCAAACCATGATCCGATTGTGCCCAAAATTTGGAAAAATGAGTGTTCATGGTGGATGTGCATGAGAGGCTGTCTGGTAGCTTGATAGGAACCAGTGTCTTTGAGTTGACAGTCCTCCTTTTGTGCGCTGTATACCTGCAAAACTTCAAAGATCAACGGATTTTTTTTCTTCTTGTTCTCTTTTCCTTTTTTTTTATTTTTTTCTTCTCTTTTATTTTTTTTTATTTTTATTTTTTTAAGAGACAGCAGGGGCGCCTCAATGAGGTTTTCACCCCTACCGCCTACCTTGGGCGCCTTGAAAAGGTTTTCACCCAAGGATCTTGTATTCCCATTCTCTCTTTTTTTTTAGAGAGACAGCAGGAGCGCCTCAATGAGGTTTTCACTCCTACTACCTGCATTGGGTGCCTCAGAAAGGTTTTCACCCAAGGATCTTTTTTCCCTTTTTTCCTTTTTTCTTCTTTTTTTTTCTTTTTTTAGAATATGAAATGACGCTCAGGGTGTGCCCAAAACAGAGGCAGAACCCTTTTCTATGACCAACACTTATCTTTCCATAGTTTTGACGATCTCTTGCCTTGACAAAGGCTTCCTGTAGATCTTGAGTCAATGCCCATTGACAAGCATGGGGATGGCTTCTTCATCAATAGTTCGGATAAGAACAGAGCCATTATCATTACACTTTTCTATTGCATATGGTCCTAGCCACCTCGTTCTCAGTTTTCCCTTGAAATCCTTATGTCTAGAATCATATAGCAGCGCCCAATCTCCCGGCTGGAATTGTTTGTCATTGAGGTGCCGGTCATGCCACACCTTCCTCTAAAGTTGAGTCACTTCTAAGTGGAGGAGGGCCTACATTCGAAGTTCATCCAACCCATTTAGCTGCATTAACCTTTCTTGTTGAGCATGACTGAGGTCTAGATCCAGCTGAGCTGCCATCCTCAATGTGTTGTACTCAAACTCGATTAACAACAAAGCTCTCTTTCCATAGAACAGCTCGTAGGGTGTGAAACTGGTTGTGGTCTTCCAAGTGGTGTTGTAGGCTCAGGTGGTCTCAACCAGGCGATCTGCCAAATCCTTTCTGGATAAAAGAAGGGGCAAGCCATGAGAGAAGGGACTTTTTTGGGGGAACCCTATTGTTGGATGGATGATATGATGTCAAAGCAGTTCTACGAAGCTATAGTGAGTTTGGTGAGGTAGAGGATTTCTTTTTAGAGAGGGGTCTCTTGAGCTAAGGTTTCTCTCCTCTGCCAGCTAGATTCTTCTGCCATTGTACAACCCCATTGCAGCTCGGGGGTCCGTGGGGAAGAAGAGTACCCAAGGAGTAGGCTGGGAGGTTAACCAGTGGGTCTCGATTTCGGATCAAGTGCGTCATCATACACTCGAAAAAGTGACCGGTAACAAGGAATACCAGCGAAAGCAAAGCAAGCGGAGTCTCGCCTCTCCGGTGTACGGTACATGTGTATTTCATTACTACTTGACCTTAGATTAAAGGTATATAAATGTGGTGTTATGTTCCTGAAATGAGCATCAGCGATGTGTGTATTGATTGAATTGAAATCTCAATGGGTTTATTTGCTGGTTGTAATTGCTGTGTATTAAAATATATATATATATATAGTTTAGTTGGGTCATTTCACTATTTTTAGCTGGGTCGTTACAATCTTGAAGACTATATTATGTGAAATGATACACATTATATATATTAGTTGTTGGTAAAAACTTCAATGATGATTGTGGAGAGTATTAATAAACAAGCTAACATGGTAATGTTGGGTATTTTTCCAAAATACACATTATCTATATTAAGTGTTGTTTGGTTTATTTGTTGAAACAACTTTGTGGTTAACTATAGGACTTTGTATGATTTTACATTTTGTTTAATTATTAATCATTGTCTACTTTTAGTAGGCATTGTTAGTAATAAATCCATATTAATAATTTTTTTTCCTTTCTTCAAAGTTTACATTAGGGAAAGATTTTATGTTTGCTACATATACAAACATTGTGATTTGAAATGATATTGTTGACATCTAGATATTAGTATTATAAAAAAATTTAAATAGTTGGATTTTATTTTGAAACACACTATGTTATGTTTCCTAATCCTAATTTTATCATAAGCATAATGAATGTATTAGTTGAGATATTAACTGGGAAAATTATTAAACTTTAGCTCTTTGGCTCTAAGATACCAATTCAACAATAGGGGATGTTTCTATACCACCTTTCTTCATCATCATTGTATTTATTTGTGTATCTAAATATAAATATAGCTAAGATATTTTATTTGGTTCAATGATATCAAATCAGCTAGGTGGAGAGATAGACTTTGTTCACCTCCGACATAACATAGTAAATATTGATTTCCTATGGTATATATTACCTCCCTCACCCAAGTTGCGTAAAACACAACATGGCAAGAATACCATTGGATATGTGCCTATTTCTTATGGCCCCTACCCACATTTCAACCTTAGTGTCAAAGATAACATAGGAAAAGAGTTTATTTATTAGCTAGCACATTCTTCTAGAGAAATCCAGACGCCACTTGTAATACTAGCTATATAAACTAAATTGAACTAGAACCTTCACATAATCTAATAGAATTTGTAAGTGAGACGATATTATATACTACAACTAATGGATAATTAAGTCTTTAATATTTAAAAAAATATATATATAAATCTCCTAAATATAGATCTCCTCTGCAAATAATTCTCAAAATGAGAAATTATACTTTTTCTGCAAACACATCTATGAGCTATGGAAAATGGTTCTACCTTTGTCATTTTTAAATCTAGACAAGCTACTAGTTCTTTGAGTATTTTCTATAGCCCTTTTATTTGATGATGAAACTACTTGTTGTATAAGAATACCCCTATTAATGGTAGTTATGGCTTATAATGTGATATATATTTAGAGTTATCAACTCCAATACTAGTACTTAGGAATCTACCTTTGTTTCTAGTCAATTTTTTCCAAAGAATGTTATTACTTTACTCGGTAAAGCTCTAGCAATAAGGATAATAAGTGATAATTCTGTTTGTTTATTTTATTTGTTTCATTTGACTTAAAGTATAATAAGTCATTCAAATTTGTGGAGCTTCCCCACCTTAAAAACATGATCTTGTAGTTCACCTAGGGTTTTCTTTTTTATAGGGATTACATGGAGAACACCTAGAGTAATAACCTTCACCTTCGTATTAGTAGCATATGGAAGCCATGAGTCATAGAGAAATGATGCATTTCTTTAAAAAGAACACAACTGAATTTTATATATCATTAGAAAATATATAGTGCTTTCAACATATGTTGAACGTGGATTTTTTTCCTATAATGAAATCTAGGCCCAAAAAATTATTTTCAAATGTGGACACATTTAATCATGAAATGTACATAAATTTTGTTTAGAAGGTATTATTAAATTATCAACAAAGAGTTATGTTAATATATATATTTTTAATTTAATGCCGTGACCTTTTTATTTTTACATGATCATCAACTACATGTATCACCAAGAACACACGTGATTGACATGCCTTGAAAAACCCAAGCCAAGCACCTTCAACAATGGAACATGTCATACTGTTAACTTCACCATTGGCTATATTGCATCATCCCTACATACGTGCAAAATTAACCTAGCAATGTAACACTTTAAAAGTAATAAACAAACACTTTAATGCATTGAACATGTGTCATGAAATAAAAACATACACACACACTCTCTCTCTAAAAATTTGTCTCAATTGTTCTTTTTTAACAAAATGACATAATGTTCCCAATATACAAAATGACACCTTATGCTCAAACATGGAAGTATGGAATACACTAACCTATAGAGAAAATGGATCTGATATACAAGCAACATCTCATTTCCACAAAATAAAGTATGGCATATGATGCCTTATATAAAAAATGGGTCTCATTGGTTACTCATTGACCACTTCCACCCTCAACACCATCATTTACATCCCATAATTTGGTCCTTCTTTTTATGATACAAAGATATAATAGAAGTGAACACCATCTAAAACAATGTGAGCATAGATCACAACTCCAATATAGATATTGATGGGTGAAACTTCTCCAAATATCCAAATACATTCCTACATATAAATCATGTGTCCTCTATTGAAGCCTAAAAATAAGCTCTTTTTGTCATTTTTATAACATAGTTTTTCCTATTTTTACTCCTAGAAGCATACCATATCCATAATTTCACAATCTGATGCTATCATTGTTACAAAATAATCATATCTCAACTATAGATATTATAATTGAATATTTTCAAGGTAAATATGTCCATTATTCTATAGTTATGTATGTTTCTTTGTAAAAACAACTCAAAACGACATAGTTATAGAAACTTATACATATTGTAGCTAGTTTTCCATTATATAGTTGAATCACAGCTCGTTACAATTGCAAACATGGCTTAGTGGAAGTCAAGACTAGAGGACATGAAAATAATATTATAGGAGGATCTCCACCTATTAAGGGTAACCATAATATCTCCATGCCATCAAAACAACTTAGTCAAACCTACCATTAAAGAGTGACAAAGCATTAGTGGCAAAGCATTTGATCTGAAGTAAATATATTATAGCCCAAATAGTGGATCGAATCACAAATAAAGTTGAATTATATACATGAGAAATTCATGTGTATCATCATGAATTTATCATCCATGTATTGTTGATGCAGATCCACGAAACTAGAAGTGATTATGCTATTCTAAAACTATCAAGTTATACTATCAACTCTTATTGTCTTAATTTATCTAAATATGCATGGGCCTAGCAATGAGAAATAGGTATGCTTGTATGAAACACTCTGAAGTAATAGAAAATATGTTGATCTATTCATGAATGAAGACATAGCGATATCTATAGCAATCTAGAGTATTGATCTAACTCTAGCATGTGTGACCAAGCTAGGAAGGCTCCCATTTGTCAAGAAAGTGCTTTGCATTCTTTCATTTTATGGTTTAGTCGTTCTTCTTTAAATTCAAATCTTTATTCATTATAGTTCAGTTATTTCTTTGTCAGAAGATTTAACTAGTAGTGATCACTTAGGTTTATGCTTTACATTTCTCTACTTACAGTTAATGTGTTTGATGTTGAGCGATAGAAAGGTGTCTTTTTAACTCCTAATTATCTTCACATTAATTGTCAACCAAGGGACGACTTTTTATTTCAAGAGTGTACTCAGTTTGAGGTGGCTATTTACTCAAGAGTAATGTTTTGCAGTATAGTGCTTAAAATCCAAAAGTAAATCAATGCTTGAAATAAAATCTACTTACAATTAAAAGAAACTTAACACTCTGAAACTTAAATCATTCACTCAGAAAACTACAACAATTTATCAGTCAAGGATGCAGTAGCAATAACTCATTCCTTTTTTAACTGATATAAATTAAATCAAACATAAACAAGATCCACAATTTGAGAACTTAGATGACGATAGCCAATGTCCTTTATAATTGTTGATCCATACAATCCATACTAAAACAATACACTTAAAATGATCAATCAATAATGTTGCTAACAGAAATGGAATAAACACACTTGTTGCAATAACATTAAAAGGCGAAATCAAATCCTTGCAGAAAAGGAACAACAACTAAATCTATTGGAAAACTGAACAACAAAGCTAATGAAATAGAAATATACAGCAACTACAAATGTAATTGAATCAGCAACCTTAATCCAGCAACATGAACATTAACCGCAGTTATTGAAGCAACAACAATTGCAGTTATTATTGAATAATAACATAATTGAACAACAATTGCAATTACAAATGAACAGCAATTAAATGAACCACAATCTTAATTAGATAGCACAGTATTAGATTAGCATTAAGAGCAAGACATTTCAAGTTGTAATTAATAATTTTGTCACTAACGCAATCCAATTATGATTTCAATATAACAGAGCAATTCTGTGAAATGTTCATAAACAAAATATTATTGAATGAAACAATTTAAAGAAATGAAAAGGAAATCAAACCATCACACGGCAGAAATCGGAAAGATAAAATACAACAACAGCGTAAACCACCAGAGGTTGGGCCTTTAGCCGCCAACGAATGCTACTGGGCTACTTTAGACGAGAAGAATGAACAACAACTCCCAAAATCATATATTAATAATCAAACTGTGAAATCATTACAATAGAAAAAGCCTTGAGAATTACAATAGTAATGCAACAATCTGCTTTTCCTCCTATTCTATCCTATCCCATCATTCTTGAATCTCCAATTATGAACCCTCAACTCTCCATCCCTATCTTTGATCTCTGTTTTCATTTAAATAGAGAGAAATCAGAGAGCAGTTACAACATAGATAATTACAACATGATTTTTATTACAAAATCAGATTGTTTCTAACCAATTGATCAACAAAAAAATATATTTCCATCCATCTTTCAACAAGAGCAAGGCGAATTTGGCTTTGCAGCTGAGAATTGGGAAACGGCCACACAACAAATCTGGGAAAATCATGCTCAAAGAACCCTATGTTTCTCTCAATACAAGCCTAATTTTGGCAAACCATTTCTTAATAAAGTTAATTTGGTCCGTTCTGGACAAAACCCATGTTCCGAATTTTTCAGATTCTTCTTCATTTGCCCAGAATCTTAACTACAAAAATGTCACTTCTTATCCTAGCAAATTTCTGAGTTGGAATATTTAATGATCAAATCTTCAATCTGGAAATTATATTGGAGGCTAAAAATGGTGAATAATGTTACAACCAATTTATTAAAACTATCATAGATAAAATCATGCATAATCATCAATTTATTAGAAATAAAGGAGAATAAATAATATTCATCCATAAGAGCATAAATTATTATAAAATGGATTTATATAATAAATTATAATGAATGACATGATAAAGAAGAGTAAAAATGGATGAAATAAGTGTTTAAAAAGTAGTCGTATTCATGACCCAACATATCCCCACACTGAATATATTGCATGTCCTCATGCAACCCAAAGACAAAACCCATGTGTTAACCCAACAATAAAAAATTTGTTCATCCCAGCTCATGAAATGGATAGAACAAATGAATTCTTCCTCAATTAATGAATATTCAATTTTAGAAATCTTGATGAAGGTGTAACAATTTTACATTGACATTCAAGTCATATGTATATGAAGTTGCAGCAAAATATGATACAAGTAACAACAAACTTCATTAACCATTTTCCAAAAAACTACAATCAAATTTTGTTGAAATGTGGCAAGTAGATTCCTACTATATTAATGCTTCTATGATCCAAAAATCAAATCGTTTTGATGCACGGATCATGAGATATAAACAAAATGGCTGTAGGTGATAGTGCATGATTTTCGAGATTTTATGAACCAATATAACTTGAAATTGTCTGGGTTTGTATATTTTAATAATACGTCTATGTTTTCCAAAAATCACAAGAATTGAGTTCATAATTTTTAAAAATATTATGGAAATCAATTTCTACACTCTGTAAAAATGAAATTTTATGCCTTAAATGAGAAAGAAAGTAGAAAACATCCATCACGTGTAGCAATTCCTCCCCCTCTGAAAAATTAGCATGTCCTCATGCGATGCTAAAAAAAGAAATTGAGGTGGTTGCTACCATCTATTGAATTCTATGCTTGGTGTAAAACAATATGGAATAAAGGAGGTGTTGAGAATGAATCAGAATAGTAATGGATAATAAAGAATAGGAATGACATGGTCATAAGAAAGAAATGAATGAAAGCAACACTCCCCCAAACTGAAAGATGATATGCCACTGAAAAAATGGGAAGTGGTTAAGATATGGAATGAAGGATGATAAATAATACACAAAATGGGTTTTCATTAAATTCTCCTAAATTCATAATAAATCAGAAAATTATGCTATTTTACCTCCAGTTTTACCTCAAAAAACAAAAAATGTGGAATGACAGATATGCATTGGCATTTGTTAAAGCTGATGTAAGTAGAGTTGGTGTTGAAAGTGATGAAAAAGGTGGCATCCAGGCAAGCACATCATGTCCGAAAAGTTGTTCATGTTCGTGAGTTGCTCGAGCCTCTTTTATTAGGAGCAATAATGTGGTCATGCTGCGAATAGAGTTTCCCCCCATACTTTTTGTTCTCCTGTAAACAAATCACTGTTTTACATACAATGTTCTTGAATCCATAGTGTTAGTTTTGAATAGCAACAGATAAGATGCATACAAAAATTTCAATCAGAAAAACTTTTGTATACATGCAATAATAATATTTTGTCAAATCAACAAGTTATAGCAGAGTGCAATAATCATATCGCATGCTATCCCATAATGCATACATTCCCCTCTCCAATTAAAAAAGGGATTCCATGACCATAAAGCATATGAAAGGTGTTGTGCTGACGGCAAGGTAAGGGAATGAACAATACAACAGTAAATGAAGGAGAGTACACATATCAATGATAGGATAGCAAGAGTTATGGTTATAATGAGAGCAGAGTGTGTAAAGATAGTTATGAATAAAAGATAGGATGTTTTGGATTGATGATAAGTTATGTGAAAAAGAAAAATGACAGCAATATGCCAAAAAGATTCTTTATTGACAGTATTCTCGCTGAAAATGATGGGATTGATCATAAAACAATTTTTCATGCGTAAAGGTTCAAAATAGGGAAAAAAATTAAGGAAATAACTTCTCTGATAAAAAAAGAATAAGAAAAAGTATTAGAGTAACAATTTACTATAAGATATAACTTCAATACCATAGGCAGAGCCTCTGCTGCCAGCAGGCGTGCATAGCCTCGGCAGGGTTGCTTTTTAACCCATATGAGCCAGGATCCTCAATTTATAAATGGAGAGTTACAGTGTTGTTCTACAGAAGAGATTAGTGTGCTGGCGTGGTAACTAGATAACCACACTTCCATTCACTGGGATGTAGCAAAGGTGATTAGGTTGGCTCGTGATGGGACCTCCTGTTCCAAGGATAATTTGGCTATCCAATGGATCATAACTCTGGTGTGGTGGCCATAATGGGAATGTCACTTTGTTACAGCCTTATGAACATGGTAGGCTGGCTCATAATGAGACCCCCTATCCTCCATTTGGGAACAAAATTTTGTTGTTATTACACATTTTTATGATAAAAAGGGAGAGGCTCAGTACTCCTTAAGAGTAGGGATGGTGGAAGAAGTTGAACATGTCAATAGAAAAAATTATACCCATAATCTCATTTATTACAGACAGGGAAGATTATAACCAGGAAGGGTGGAACCAACATGGTATTAAGATGATCAATCAGTATCATGTACAACACAAAAAATGCAGTAAAGTAGTATATAAATAATTGTGTCCTTTTGAAAATAATCTATCATCAAGGAGTTGTCCTATTAAAGATCATAACGTGAATGATATTAACTCGCTTCAATAGAATCCATAATTCTTGCCCTCATAAAAGTAGTGTACTTCATGCCATGAAAGAGAATCAGTAAAATGTGGTTGCGATGAATTAGGAATAATCCCACAAGAGGAAGGGAGGGTTGTTCTCGAAAATACTCCAAAAGTGTTGCTCCTTTGAAGGAACGGCAAAAACACTCAAAAAAGTGTTGTTCTTTGTAGGGAACAACAAAGGAAATGCACGCCAAAAAGCCAAAATATACATGAAAAAGTGTTTTTCCCTGTAGGGAATAGTAAAAAAAATGCATGTGAAAAAGTGTTGTTGCCTAAGAGGAACAAAAAAATATGTGAAAATGTTGTTTCTTTTCAAAAGAATAACAAAAATGTGAAAGTGCAGAAGTGTTGTTCCTTTTGGAAAGGAATAACAAAAATGTGAAAGTGGTATCTTTAAATTGGAACAACAAGGAGAACAAGCATAAGTAAAAGGAATATAGGAATGTTGTCATTTGAAAAAGGAAGGGCAAAAAAATACAAGTGTTATTCCTTTGAAAAAGGAACAACAAAAACCGAAAGTTTCGTTCCTTTGGAAAAGGAACAACAGAAAACCGAAATGTCATTCCTTTGGAAAATGAACAGCAAAAATGAAAAGTTTCGTTCCTTTGGAAAAGGAACAACAAAAACGCAAGTGTTGTTCCTTTGGAAAATGAACAACAAAAATGAAAAGTGTCGTTCCTTTGGAAAAGGAATAACAAAAACGCAAGTTCCATTCATTTGGAAAAGGAAAAACAAAAATGAAAAGTGTCGTTCCTTTGGAAAATGAACAGAAAAAACGCAAGTGATGTTCCTTTGGAAAAAGAAAAAGAAAAATGAAAAGTGTCGTTCCTTTGGAAAAGGAACAACAAAAACACAAGTGTCGTTCCTTTGGAAAAGGAACAACAAAAATCAAAAGTGTCGTTCCTTCGGAAAAGGAACAATAAAAATGCAAGTGTCGTTCCTTTGGAAAAGGAATAGAAAACACGTAAGTGCTGTTCCTTTGGAAAATGAACAAAAAACTGAAAGTGAAAAAGGAATGGCCGACACAAAAGGTGCTATCCTTTTGAAAAAGGAACAACAAAACAAAAACGTTGTCCTTTCAAAAAAAGAACAGCAAAAACGACAGTGTTGTTCCAAAATGCACAACCATAAAATGCAAGCACGCAAAGAATGAATTAGTTGTTCATTGTATTGATGCCGAGGATGGGTTACAGTTTGAATGAAGAAACACCTGAAACACAAAATATAAAAGAAACTAGAAAAGAAACAACATTTTATTTAAAAACAGTATGTAAATAAATTAAGTTACAACAGCTATGATATTATGTAAAAAAATGATCTCTTTGAAAAATGTGTTGGCAGTAGTGACAAGACATGAATCTTCAAATGGAAATCAATTCTTCATTTCTTCTATTATGAATCCATTGGGTAATGAGTTGAATGACATTCCCTTGTTTCATTAAAATTTCTTTCAAGAATCACTTGTCCGTAAATTGACTTTCTTTTTCTCCTAGGACCTGCAAAAAAAATGAGTGTCTACCTGCAATAAAACATTAATTCATGGAGAAAGAGAGGTGATCAGGCTCCTATAATCCAAAAATTATGCAAAAAAACAACAAGTAGTTACTCTGTATAACAAATCCACAGAGAAAATAACGAAGTAAAATTTATTTGTCACTTGCGGGAGAGCAGTGGTCGACCATACTAACCAACAGTGTTTTAATCATAATTTCTTTGTTTTTTGTCCAAATTGAGTGATTCCAAAGCCATATGAAAGCTAATTCAAAGGTGTATCTCAAATAGAAATAGGTTTTAAAAACTCAATGATATGATATGTCAATTTTAGTTAGAACAACCTGCATAACATAGTCATTTTTTATTACCCCACTTAGAACAATAGTGAATGTTTTAAGCATAGATTTTTTGTTTGATGTCGGATTCGAATGATTCAAATTGGAAATGAAAAGTAGATTCATTTATTTATTTCAAATAGAAACAGGTTTTGAAAATTCAATGATATGATATGTCAATTTTAGTTAGAACAACCTGCATAATAGAGTCATTTTTTATTACCCCACTTAGAACAACCGTGAATGTTTTAAGCATAGATTCTTCGTTTGATGTCAGTTTCAAATGATTCAAATTATAAATGAAATTAGATTCATTTATTTATCTCCATCAGAAATAGGTTTTGAAGACAAGAAGAATTGATAGGTCAAATACTGTAAGGAACAGCCGGAAAGACATAGTTTTAAGGGTGCTGATTTACGATAGTCAGTCAGTATTTTGATCAGAACTTCCCCATACGATATCAAAAATGGGTGATTTAAATTGAATTATAAACTAGATTCATAGGGGAATATACCATAGAAACAGGTTTTAAAAATTCATTCATTTAGGCCTCCAAAAACCGACTATCCCAACTCTGTTTTTGAGCTTCCCACTGGACACCCTGTCAACGTTTTGGTTCTAACTTTTTTGTTTCAAATCCAAATTGAGTGATTCAAATTGGGTTTGAAAGTATACATCAAAGGATACTTAGGATAGAAACAAGTTTTAAAAATATTCCCTTTTGGTCCCTCAAAACATGACTGTCTCGACTGTTTTTTCAAAAATTTCATGCAAGCTAAAAAAATGATATTCAAGAAATTTTTCAAATTGGTGATAAAAGTGAATATGAGTGTTTGTAGAAATATTATTTCCATTATAATTTATCTACATACATAGATGAATTGAAATATTTATCACCAATGTTGATTTCGATAGCGTGTTGCAACAAAAAACAACTAGTTTTACATAAAAAACAAAATGCATTTATTTATGTCTTTTTTATTTATTTTCTACACTAACCTATTTCGATTTGAAAAATGAATATGACTATGTATATGAGTACTTCCATTGGAACCATTTTCAAAATAGGGCTTCATGTATACACATACCCAAATTTGAAAAATTCATATTAATGAATATTAGGGTATGAGAAGCCAACTTCCCTTGAAAAAATGGTATCAAAAATTGTTGAAGTATTGAGTGATGGTGCAAACAAGTGATGGAGTGAAACCAATCTTCAATATATCCTTTACTTTCTTGATTTCCCATAGCCATCATACCACGAAGTTCTTGAACTTTTAAAATGACTTGTTGATGCATACTAAAAGAAACCTAATTTTTTCCCATAGCTTCTACAATTTTTGAATTTGAAAATTTCTGAATCTCATTGGAAGTTTTCTCTAATGGCACATGCGAGATAGAATGGGTGGGAAGGGTGGGTAAATTTTTCAGTTCAACATTGTAAGCATGTTGTACTGGTTTATTGTGGTGAGGGTGTGGAATTAGTTGAGCAGAAAATTGTGTATGAAATGGAGCATTTTGATGATGTGGTTGATTGGGTTGTGTGAATGGCTTTGATGGGCAAGCAAGATGTTGTGGAAGAGCTGGTGAAGAATATGGAGGATATGTTTGTGCTACAAGATGAGGGAGAGTAGTCATGCAATCATAAGATGAACCATGCCAAATTTGTAGACAAGATTGATGGTGGTTATATTGAGATTGTCATGGCTGCCCTAACACATTAGTATTCCATAATGGATTATGCAAGTAAGAGAATGGAGAAGAATTGTTTTGAACCATACCTATAGGCCATGATTTCCATGGTTTTGACTTTGTTGCAGCTTCCTCATCTCTTTGATATGATACTTCCATCCTAGATAAGGAAGAACAACTATCTATGGGTTGCTCCTTTTGGCAATGAGGGCAAAACACTTCATCAAATTCTTGATTTTTCTGAACTTGCAAAACATCCAATTTTGAACTTAGCGAGCTAATAAAATCAACTTTAAAATTTGCAAATAAAACATTGATTTCAGCTCTTATGTCTCTTGTTCTTATAGCAGATTTGGAAAAGAAAGAACAAGCATCTCTAGAATTCTTACCAGCCTTGGAGATTCCTCTTGAATACCTTATGCAAAATTCACAAACATCATCATATAATAACTGAAAAACATCACCTTTTCCTATCGGATTTAAGAGTTCTAAAAATTCATCTTTGATTCCTTTGATTAGGAGTGTTTTTAAGATTTCTTTTTCCAAATACTTATGCTTTGATTTTTGAAGGTTGTATTGAAATCTATCTATATAGTCCTCCAAGTTTTCATCTTCCCCTTGTATCATATTGAAAATATCTTCATTGGCCTTGCAATAGGCTTGGTACTTCTTCAAGAATATGTTCTTCATGTCCTCCCATGTTTCGATGCAGTTCCCACCTAGGCTCATGAACCATCAGAGAGTTTCTCCTTTTAGAGTAAGAGGAAACACTTTCAACCTTTGATCATTAGTGAAATAATCATATCCTCTACAAAGTATTTCAAACTCAAATAAGAATATATTTGGATCTTCATTTGTCAAGCCATAAAAATTTGGTAGAGAAGATGGGGGAATTATGTGCATTTGTGTCACTCCTCCTAGGTCTTTGATAGGAAATTCAAAAGTAGAAATGTGAGCCATTTCTTACCATAATAGAAAATGTTTTTCATGTGTTTTTTCGAGGCTCCTTCTTCAAATGTTCCTGTCAATCAGTTACTGAAATGGGTGGTGCTTACATCACCACTTGAGAGAAATCATGAAATTTGTTTTTCAAAATTTCTTTCTATTTTTCTTAGTCATTCACACAAAAATTCAAACATTTATTTCTACCCTAAGTTCTTTAACAATTCTGCTAGAAAGCAGGGGGGGAGCAGGGCTTTTACATGCTCCGTACATAGGTTCTTACCTTCCGTTTTTAATACCCAATTCTTTCCTAACAGGCACTCATCAGATGGACACTACTCTCTAAAAATGGCTACACTCTCCCTGGCAACGACGCGAAAATGTTGAGGATAAAAAAGTGTCTTTTTAATTCCTAATTATCTTCACATTAATTTTCAACCCAAGGACAACTTTTTATTTCAAGAGTGTACTCAATCTGAGGTGGCTATTTACTCAAGAGTAATGTTTTGTAGTATAGTGCTTAAAATCCAAAAGTAAATCAATGCTTGAAATAAAATCTACTTACAATTAAAAGAAACTTAACACTCTAAAACTTAAATCATTCACCCAAAAAACTACAACAATTTATCAGTCAAGGATGCAGTAGCAATAACTCATTCCTTGTTTAACTGATATAAATTAAATCAAACATAAATAAGATCCACAATCTAAGAACTTACGCGGTGATAGCCAATGTCCTTTATAGTTGTTGATCCATACAATCCATACTAAAGCAATACACTGAAAATGATCAATCAATAATGCTGTTAACAGAAATGGAATAAACACGCTTGCTGCAATAACATTTAAAAGGCAAAATCAAATCCTTGCAGAAAAGGAACAACAACTAAATCTATCGGAAAACTGAACAACAAAGCTAATGAAATAGAAATACACAACAACTACAAATGTAATTGAATCAACAACCTTAATCCAGCAGCATGAACATTAATCACACTTATTGAAGCAACAACAATTGTAGTTATAATTGAATAATAACATCATTGAACAACAATTGCAATTACAAATGAATATCAATTAAATGAACCACAGTATTAATTAGATAGTGCAATATTAGATTAGAATTAAGAGCAAGACATTTCAAGTTGTAATTAATAATTTTGTCACTAACGCAATCCAATTATGATTTCAATATAACAGAGCAATTCTGTGAAATGTTCATAAACAAAAGATTATTGAACGAAACAATTTAAAGAAATGAAAAGGAAATCAAACCATCACATGGCAGAAATCAGAAAGATAAAATACAGCAGTAGCGTAATCCAATAGAGGTTGGGCCCTTAGCTGCCAGCGGATGCTGCTGGGCTACTTCAGACGAGAAGAATGAACAACAACTCCCAAAATCATATATTAATAATCAAATTGTGAAATCATTACAACAACAAAAGCTTTGAGAATTACAATAATAATTCAACAATCTCCTTTTCCACCTATTCTATCCTATCCCATCATTCTTAAATCTCCAATTCTGAACCCGCAACTCTCCATCCCTATCTTTGATCTCTGTTTTCATTTAAATAAAGAGAGATCAGAGAGCAGTTACAACAGAGATAATTACAACATGATTTCCATTACAAAATCATATTCTTTCTAACTAATTGATCAACAAGAAAATATATTTCCATCCATCTTTCAACAAGAGCAAGGCAAATTTGGCTTTGCAGCTAAGATTTGGGAAACGGCCACATAGCAAATCTGAGAAAATCGTGCTCAAAGAACCCTGTGTTTCTCTCAATACAAGCCAAATTTGGGCAAACCATTCCTTGATAAAGTTAATTTGGTCCGTTCTGGACAAAACCCATGTTCCCGATTTTCCAGATTCTTCTTCATTGCCCAGAATCTCAACCGCAAAAATGTCACTTCTTATCCCAGTGAATTTCTGAGTTGGAATATTTAATGATCAAATCTTCAATCTGGAAATTTTATTGGAGGCTAAAAATGGTGAATAATGTTACAACCAATTTATTAAAACTATTATTGATAATATCATGCATAATCATCAATTTATTAGAAATAAAGGAGAATAAATAATATTCATCCATAAGAGCATAAATTATTATAAAATGGATTTATATAATAAATTATAATGAATGACATGTTAAAGAAGAGTAAAAATGGATGAAATAAGTGTTTAAAAAGTGGTTGTATTCACGACCCAACACTTGATTTCTTGCATTTAAATTCAATACTTATCTCTAATATTACTTGTGTGAGAATACAACAAAGGTTGATCATATGGATCTTTTAATTGAATAGAAATTGTTATATGCAGTCAACAAAACCTATGAATACACTTATAACTCTAATTTACAACAATTTTGTACATGGTATAAATATCTAAAAATGTTTTAGAACCATGGCTATACTGAATTACTTAGGGTTTTCATTCATTTTCATAGATTAAAGCTTTAATTCCATGTATTATTTCAATAGAATAATATATTAGCCCACTTGTGAATACTAGCCCCTAAAATTTTCCCTATTTTCCACTATTTAAATTACCCAGAAAAGATAGTGAGTTTTGTTGGAACCCATCATGTTAATTTTCTATTGATACTTTGAAACAAAAGTTCTCTGAAGCACATATTTTAAGAGGGAAAAATTGGTCTCTCCCATTTCATATGTCTACATATTCTTCAGATACAACTTTAGGAGTTGTCCTAGGACCTAAAGAAAAATAAACACATTATGTTATTTATTATGTAAGAAAAAACTTACTCCCGTGGAGTTAAATTAGACAATAATAAAATTTAATATCCCTAAAACCTACATCTAATTTTGAAACATTGGAATTTATTATTTTAATAATATGGAAATTATTGTTGGACTAAATCTCTTGACATAATCCGAAATGGTTTGCTTTAATTAGTAGCATCAAGAATGGGTGGAAACTAGCACGAGGTTATCTACATCATACATTCCAAGCTAAAATCTTGAGGGGGGAGGGACATTGAAAGAATCAACCTCATTTACTCCTTCTCATCTGTGAGCATTCTTGCAACAACAAAGCACTCATAAGAATAGTCTTCTTGAATGCTAGCCTTGTGATGGGGACCATGGATGACATATTTTTTCCATGAGACTGCGTGATGGAAAGATAATTTTTAATTATGAAATATTAGTAGAGGAACAATAGGAGGAATTTGACTTGGCATAATTGAGAAGTGCAAAGAATTTATACATCATTTTTTTTCCTTCTATTATAAACTAGATCACTTGGGGAGGGGGGGGGGGGGGTGTTGCATAAGTAGTGGAAGCACTTATAACCTTTTCCCCAAATTATTATTCTTTAATCATGCATAAACTGAAACACAAAAGCATAGATTAAAGCATCAAATATAAATGTGAAACCATGAAAGAAGTCAACACAAGGGACATAAATATTTTTGGTGGAAAACTGTCTCAAGGGAGAAAAACCACTCGTCGTTGTTGCATTGCTCAAATATTCATTATGTTAATCAAGTTATATACATAGAGTTACAGCTGGCTACTATCAATGGAGATCTATTTCTCATGTAGATATATGGAATATCATCTACTGGAAGCCACCACGACCAATTATCCTAGCCCAGTTACTCCTTAACTATCAATAGACTCTACAAACTCTAATCTACTAGAAGCCACCACAGTCAGTGAGCCTCGCCCAATGTCTTCTAAACTATCCAACTACCATTAGATTGAGAAAACTGCTCACGTACATTGATTTCACTAGAGTCCTCCAACTCCACTCATGTATTTGATCGCATATGTGACTAGAGTTAGATTATTTTATAGAGGTCA
The DNA here is from genome assembly GCA_000404065.3 of Pinus taeda. Taxonomy (NCBI): domain Eukaryota; kingdom Viridiplantae; phylum Streptophyta; class Pinopsida; order Pinales; family Pinaceae; genus Pinus; species Pinus taeda. The sequence goes on from APFE030653188.1 coordinate 30,887, forward strand.
AAAAATTAGTACCAGTCTTGTAATAGATTGGTAGCTAAAATTGAGTTAGAAAGGTTGTTTCCAAGGCATTGAAGTTGTTAAATGAATCTCTTGGTAATTCGATAGACCACTTTGCAACTGGACTAGCAAGATTTTGTTGGAAAATATGAAAATGAATAGAATAATCATTTAAGGAGTTCCAAGAACACCATAAATGATAAGTCATGATATGGTTTGATGGGTTTTCTTTAGGATTCTCATTGAACTTGGGAATATCACTCAACAATTTAGTTGGAATAATCAACCACAAGTGAGAATGATAGATTGGATCCTTGGTAAGATGGGAGATATCTAGTAATTCTAATGTTTTGATAAATGAGAACTGCCGTTTGAAGTCCATTTGTGCAGGCTACTAACCTTGTTGGTAAAGGTTAACTATTGGTCAGGGATATCCTAGACAGGATGGAATGGGTTGAGCCATCGACATTTCCATTCCACTAGGATAAGGAGGATTTTGAAAAGAAAGATATCCCATACCAAGTTTCCTAGTTCTAGGAAAACCTTGATAAGGTTGGGAAGGCTGACCTTGAATGTATTGACCTTGGTAAGGTATTTGTGGTATAGTTGTCGTTTGGCCAACAAGAATTTGTGGTATACCTCGTAAAGGTTGTCTAGATGGAACTTGCATCATTCCTAGACCAGGTTGATTGGTTTGAACCTACTTCATTCCTGGAACAAGTTGATTTGCTTATACTTGAGGTATATTCTGGCCAAGTGGATTAGATGAAGTTTGTAATATAACCTGAGCAGGCTAGGTAGATGAGATTTTAGAAATTCATTGTACTTGTTTACTAGTTTACACTTGAGATATAGCCTGAACAAGTTGATTTGTCTGAAGTGGGACTTGGACAGGTTGACTGATAGGAAGCTGAGGTATAGACTGGACAGGTTGAAAGTAGGAACCAAGGCATGGCCCGAACAAGTTGATAGGTTGGGACCTATATTAAGACCTGGCTAGTTTGACTAGACACAAGTGGGGTAACATTCCAAGTAGTGGGGTAACATTCAAGTACCTTTCACACTAGATATTTTAGGCCTTTTTATGTCTTTGAGTAACTTGTTTACCTTCTCTTTCTTCGCTGTTTGATAACCTTTTTTGGGTGGGGTTTCATGTGCTTGATTTGTTTTTTATTTTTCTGTCATTTTCAACATTATTCATAGTATTTCAACACTTTATTTTCAACAGAGCATTGAATCATAAAACATGCTCAATTAACGCATCCAATTGACACATTGTTTTCACACTCTCACACCCAAAGTGAATGCGAGCTTGGTTAACGCCACCAAGCCTAAACTTGGAATAATACACCTTAATAATTCAACACAAATAGATTAATCCCACTTGGGCACTGAGGCCAAACAATATGTGTATTTTAGGTGTAGGATCAGCGAGATAGGTTCCAATAACACCCATCGATCAGTTAAATTCATACATATAATTTTACATATTAGGGAGTTTAAAATCCTTCACCACCCCACGGTCCAAAGTTGGAGTGCGTTAGAAACCCGATTTAAAGGGGTTTAGGATGGTCATCGTGCGAGCGGTTTTCCTCACGGCTACCCAACATGTGGTAGGGAATGTCGTGTGATGGTTGATCACCAAGAAGCTCAAGACTCGCTTACCCCCATGGGATGAAGGTAACCATAGTGACAAATCTTAGGAAAACACCCTATAGGACTAGATGTGGGAAGCAGTTGGTTCTTTACCCTACCTTTCTCTGGAAAAATCTACTTGTGTGGATAGGATTCTGTCAAGTAATAAGTCCTTTGGAAAACCATATGAAATAGTAGATTTAGGATTGTTTGAGTATTTATACCACCTATAGGCTAGAGATGTTTTTCTTTGATAAGACGTGTTTGCTTGTATTAGAGTAGCATCATTATTATAGTTAGTTTACACTTGGCACCACTGCACTACGTGTTTTCTTGTTTTTTTATTTCTCTTTTTCTATTATCATCACCCTTTATTCCTTAGAGTCATCATTTTCTTGAAATCATTACACCCCTTAGGCATTTTTACCAGGGAATTCAAGGCCTTCACCCTCAATTCCGTTAGGACATATTACTCCTCCCCGTTGAGTTAGAGTCCATCCTCCTAATCCTTCGTTGATTCCTCATTCTGACTCTGGTTTTGCTAATTCTTTTAGTACTTGTGAGAAACAAAGGTGGTAACCCAAGTACTAACCAAGGTAACCCCATGAGCAGAACCTCCACTAGTATGGTCACTCCTACTCCATTGCTTCCTTTTATGACTGGTTTGAGTCTCCGTAATTTCATCTAGCTCATTAACGACCCTCTTCTCCATGACCCCAATTAGCTAGCTATGCCTACCATGCTTCCTTCCAACATCCCCAATCTCAAAGGTAATCTTGGAGAAGAACCCACAAATCATGTTCACTCATTCCATATGTGGTGTTCATCCAATTTTATCACTAAAGACTCCATCTGTCTTCGTATTTTCCAACACACTCTAATTGGAGCTACTAATAAGTGGTATGTTGATAAACTTAGAGCCACTCATTCAACTTTCGTGAATTTGGCCAAAGCATTTCTATCCTATTTCCAGTTACCTCTCTGTTATGACACTAGTATCAAACTATTGATTTATTTCCATCAAACGCCTGCCACTCGCCTATCTCACCATGTTCAAGAATAATGTAGAAGGAGGAGCATATGTAAATCTCTTGAATTCTAAGACCATGTCTATATGGATTGGTTCCTTAGATCAATTTCAGCCCCCATTGATAAATATGTCTCTTCTCGCTTCCCCCAATCTGAGGAAGATGTGATCTAGGTAACCTTGAAATTTGACCTAGTCTACACCCAATTAGGATATGTTCACACTATCATTCCCAATCTCCCTCGCCCTAATGTTGCTAATGCACTTGGGGGCTTCTCATGTCATTGATGCTATTGTTGGATCCATTTCACACCCTCAAATTTAGCCATGTTCTCCACCTCTGATGAGTTATGGTCAACCCCAAGGGGGGACTAGTTCCTCTTACACATATCCTGTGCCCCCCCAATTTTTCACATGGTAACTCTTGTCTAGGTCCCAGCATGTCATATGCATATATCTATTTGCATCAACAGATGTTAGGGACACTTGTTGTTCCACATGTCTTTCCTAATGTTGCATCCTCTCCTTACTATTTGTATGCATTGCCTAGTGTTGTTATGCACTGCCTAGTGTTGTAGCCCCATTAGCTTCAACTCCCCAGCCCCCCATGCCTCCTCCATGTCTGCCACAACAACAACCTCCTCCACAAGGTCAAGTGTATTCTTAGCATAGCACAACCAATCCTCCCAACCCTAAGAAACAGAACAAGGGGAAAGGTAACTGGAACTAATGATCTCAAGGTAATCAATGTAACTAGCGTCCACCACCTAATGCACCCCAAGGAAACTAGCCTAATCCTACAACCCAATAATAGGGTGGACAACCCAAGAAAAACAAGGCTCTTTGTATGAACAAACCTTGTACCTTTTGTAGTGTATATGGCCATTATACTCATGAGTGTCCCCTTTTAGCTTAGATGCATCAAGAATGGGAAGCTCACGCAGTTGCTTGTAGATAACAGCAGCCCATAGCTCCTCCTCCTCCTCCTCCTGCTTCATCTCAACTGGTTGTGCTTACCGTTCATTTTCCTCAGCAAGGATATCTATATGCCCAACCTACACAAGGTCATGCATCTCCCCAACCCCCACCATATGGTCACAATTATTATGAGATCCTTATGATGAATTCTGATGAAGTCAACCTTCAAACTCGACCGCACCAATATGAAAAGCCACCTACTAAGTCAGTGACTATGTGCCAACCTCATGTTTCCACCGAGCCTCTGTCATCATCAAGTGGTACCTTACATATCCCTCCACCTATGGTATAGGCTATCCCCAAGATCCCCAAAGGTCCATTATGTTGAAACACTACTTCTGCTAAAGACGCCCATACCTATAGCATAATAGATGACTTGGCACAGTCTCCTGTTACCATGTCAATGGTTGCAGTCCTCTAGACGTGCCCATCCCAATGGAAAGCTCTACTCTCTGCTTTGGGTGTTGTGGACCCTTCTAATGATCATAAGATTGTCTTTGACATTGAAAAATTGGAACATCCCCCACTTGCTTCATTCATTGCATTTCAAATGCCAGTCTCCATAAGAAATGCCATTGTCCAATGATGTATCATAGATGAAGGTGCCTCCACCTTTATGACTGCCTCTAGTATTTGGAAGCAACTTGGTTCACTTGACTTGCCCCTTCCACCATCACTCTCTGTTCTTGGGATGGTCATCCGTCTCATCCCCTTGGCTTATATTGCAACTGTCCTATCACTATTGTCAGCAAGATTGTCTATATTGACATCGAGGTCATTGATGCCACATTACATTATAGCATCCTCTTGGATCATAATTACACCTATGTTATGTCAGTTGTCGCATCTTTGGTTTTCTGCAATATGTGCTTCCCTCATAATGGAAAGATCATCACTATCAATCATTTGACGTACTATGACCCTAAGTGTTATGCTTCACCCCTGTCCATTTTCTCATCGATGACCGATAATAACATTGTCTCGTCCCTCACCAATTTTTCACATGGAGTCTACAAAGATTCCATGTTGCTTGGTGCTTATTATGGTCCACTACCTACCCCCTCAGAGCCTAGATTGTCCAGTGTTTGCACGCTTCAAGTGTCATGGGATGCTCACAAGTGGTCTAGTACACCTTCACAATAGTTAACACTTCAGAAACCTATTGTTCTGAACTAAACCCAGCCTTCGGTATTAGTCCTTAAGGTCCACTTCCTTCTACTCGTATCTCTCCTAGTCCTTTCCATCCTGGAACCATTCCCCTATGCCTTAACCATCTCAAAGTAGTTTCTTGTTGTACTAATCAACAACCCCCCCATTGTAGTTAATAGTGGAACTAATAAAATATGGGGGAACCATTTTAGTTTAGGATAAAATTTGTTAAGTTTCAATCAAATAAGATAATATTACTTTCACTTTTCCAAAAACTTGACTAAAACGATAAATTTTCCTTATCAAAACCATTATCGGAGCTTAGGTCCATCACGCTTTTTCACAAACATTGGCTTATGTTTAAAATACCTTATCGACAAAACTATTTCGGGGTTTTTTTTTTCAAATATGGTAACATGGCCTCTTTTTAAAAAGTTGTGAATTAAAACTTTCTTCGAAGCGGTTTTAAAACATTTAAGCCTAAAAACTAATAAACACATTCTTTTGCGAATATAACAACAAATCCCGACCTCCGACATGATATTTGCTTTAATATCTAGATCTGATATGTTTTTTAACATTGATTAATAAGAATTTTACATCCGCATGTCTAATCAAAACTTTTGAATGAGACCTCTAATATCACATCGTTGAAATGAAGCTCTGATATTGTGGATCTGATATAGTTATCATAAAGAGTTGAATATGGTTTCATATCCACTCCGTATCGAAGCTACCTATATCACAAGTTTTGCATGTTGTCTCATTTTAAAAGTTGCAATGAGCCTTTCTCTGATACCATATGGTTCTTTCCACTTTTCACTTCCATATGGGATCGTTATTATAGTTAATGAAAAGTCTATTTTCATTGGTTTTGGAGGAAGTTTGTTATGTTTAGATTCCAATTATGTTTTCGTCTAAGTTTAATAAAAGAACTAATAAGCTCTATTTGGCTAAAATAGGGATGAACCCAAGGTCGATAAGGAGAAAGTAATAGTTCAATCCAAGATTTCCGAAGACTCCCTTCCATGTGCCAACACGTAGTTCTAAGCTGAAGATTTTGTTGTAATAGACACTAAGAAAAGCTAGCACATGGATAAAAAATCAATCCTTCGACTAAATAACTCCTCAAATTGTTGACATATGTAAAATTGGTCACTAAAGTATGACAAGAATCATTGAAAAAGAAAGTTGAAAGGATCAAAGATCTGTCAAATATTGACATGGGTTTCCATTGGCATTTCCTATTCAAACTATATAATCAGTGGTTGATATTGAGACGTCTCTCCAACACCACTACTCATTTACTTTCAGAACTTAAAGAGGCATTATTCACTACATAGATGCATATATGACTACATCATTGACCTGAATTAAAATCCAACTGACATATATATGCGATATTCAACAGTGAACGAATAGTCAAGTTGTTGCAACTATAATCGATATTATCTTTTACTTTATTTTTAGTATGGCTTGTTAAAACCACTTCAGAATTCTATGGAATTTTTTTAGATTTGTGTTTTGATTATGAATTATGAATCATCTTCATTGTTATGAAGGAATCGTTCTGAATTTCTGTGAGAAAGCTTCTGGTTTTCACTACTGTATCTTGGAGGAATTTTAATAGAGAGAGGAACCACTAATATTTCACTTATGAGTAGAGTTAATGATTATCAGGTACTATTATTTGAATACTAGTACTATGTTTATGATTTTAATGGTTACTATATTTTTGTTTATCATATATGTTACACTGAAATTTGTCACCATGACTATCTGCAGTTAATATGGCTCCATCAATAGTCATATTGTCCTCCTTGTCAAGCCTCATACCTCTGCCCTTCATGTCAAACTTCAAATAGAGAGAAAGTCACTTAAAAACATGTTTATCTCTGGGTACGCAGGTTCTCTCTACCTTGCTGTGTGTACGCACTCCAAACACACTGTACCTGCGTACTTGTACGCTCTGTAAGCCAAAGGTTGGGTGCATACCCCTGTAAAGGTCAAAAGGCGCAAGTTTCATCTTTAAAAAGTTACTTGTGGTCACTTCTAGAGCCTTCT
>APFE030653202.1:0-10015 GCA_000404065.3 Pinus taeda
TTATTTGTCAAGAAAGTTGGCAAAATAGTTGTATATCTTGTGGTATATGTAGATGATCTTTTAATGATAGGGAACAATGAAAGTTATATTGCATCCATAAAGAAAGAATTAGGAAAAAGTTTTGAAATGACTGATTGGGCTATGTTCATTACTATCTTGGCATTGAAGTAACCCAACATCCAAAATCCATATTTCTTTCTCAAAAGAAATACATTGGAGATTTGTTAAACAGATTTGGCATGACAGAGTGCAATCCTCTTTCTACTCTAATGGAACAAAACTTAAAGCTCACATCTATTGAAGGAAAGGAATTTGAGGATGCAACAAAGTATAGACAGCTTGTAGGAAGTCTCATCTACCTCACTACTACCAGACCAGACATTTCATTTGCTGTTGGAATCCTCTCCAGGTTTATGCAAAAGGCTTGTGAGGGACATTGGTCTACTGCAAAAATAGTTCTAAGGTACTTGAAAGGAACTCAAGACCCTGGAATCAAGTATACACAGGTGGACGACTTCAGCTTGATTGGATACTCTGATTCAGACTTCGATGGAGACAAAGAAACTAGAGTATCTACTTCAGGATATGGTATGATTCTTGGATCAGGAGCTGTCTCTTGGAGATCACGCAAACAATCAATTCTAGCAGATTTCACAACAGAAGCAGAATACGTGGCGGCAGCTGAAGCAACGAAAGAAATTGTGTGGCTAAGAAAAATTCTTGAAGTTTTGCACGTAAAACAAGTACAATCAACTCCACTCATGATTGATAACACCTCTGCAATAAAGTTGGCCAAGAACCCAAAGTTCCATGATCGTACAAAGCACATCAATACTAAATATCATCTGATCCGACATCATGTTGAGGCCAAAACAATCCATCTCCGTCATTGTTCCACAAATGAGCAAAATGCAGACATCTTCACCAAAGCGCTTGGAAGAGAAAAGCTTGAAAGATTCAGAACGATGCTTGGACTCACCAACATCCCTTCAGATTAAGGGGGGGAATGTTGACACCTAATCTTCTGGAATGTGAACAGTCATCAAGAAGATGAATTGATCAATCACATTCATGTATAACAATAGCTACCTAATGAAATAATCAAATCAGTTTTTTGGAGTTACTCCTGGCCTGACAATCCTTTAGATCTGCTTGTTTTCACACTCCCCTTGGGCAGATCTGGGTTGTCTTGCCCAAATCTCACACTTCACTGCATGCACTGCGTAATGTGGGAGCTCAAGGCCTCTACCTTGGCTTCTAGAATTGTGTAGAGCCTGTCATGGGCTAACTCCAAGTACAAAGTTCTCATTTCTAGGAGCCAGCCTCCTAGCTTGGCCACTAAGACGACTACATAATGTGCAACGTCTATGAGCCTTAGCCAAAACTAAACTATGCATTGCACAATTCCAGTTATCGGGCTTCCTGACTAACTGTTGGGACTGTGCAATGTGCAGTTCCCACAGTCAGCTAGTGACCTCTGTCAGCCAGAATTGTGCAATCCTTCCCATCATGAGCCTGACATGTTGTTTGATCTTGCCTTGAAGTTGCTTTTGTTTTTAAGCTGACATTTACTTGCCATGAGTGTCATCTCTATCCCACAGGTACAACAATTGTTGAGCATCTCTCTAGCATTTACAGTTAACATGGAATCCAAGAGATTTTCATCAAAGGAAACTTCCAAGAGTAGTATTGGGGAAGCAGTTGAGCAGATATCAGTTGATCTCCCAGTTTATGAAGATACTTAGCTGTTCATTGAGGAGAGTACAACAATGACATGGCAATAACTCAAATATATTTTTGCAGAGACCTTTAAGGAAGACTTAAGAGGATTGACATGTTTATCTTAGTATCTAGAGGTCAGGCTTATACAAGATTGCATGCAGGTACCCCGCCTTCCCATGTGTAGACATCGTTAACTAGATTTTCTCACACACAAATGAACAGACTATGACACTGAGAAGTGCCAATGGGAGAGAGGTTGCCATCTTCAGGGCAGAGAAATTTCAGCAAATGTATCATTTACCTGAGCTAGTGAAGCGCATGGACTCACTTTTCTGTGCCACTCATAGATTTGTGAACACTAGAGATATTGTTAAGTGATGTGTGAAAGAGTCGTCAAATTTTAGACAAATACCCACTCATGTTTACAAGACAAAGTCCCTCAGGAAGGCTTACCAGTTCTTGATCATATTTTCCTACAAAATATATGGTTAGTAGAACACAAAAACCTTTCTTGAAAGGTGTGTAGTCATACTGGACCAGTTGGTGAGTGATGGGAGGGCATTCAACTGGTCATATTTATTGGCTCTTCAATTGAATATCCGTGTGAATAACTCTTGGAATCCTCCCAAGAATGAGTAAGCAAGGTTTTACAAGTCTGCATACATACTAGATGCAATATGTTTGCATCAACAATTCCCTGGCATGAGTTGGACTTGGATACCAAAAGAGATTGTTGTCAACATCTATTGCAAGTTTCTTTCCAACTACAACTATCGAGGAGTGATGACAAGGCTAACTAGCCATTTTATCATCCCATTGTACAAGCTTATCTTTAAGCAGGATCCACCTTGCATGTCCCGAGAAGCAATGGAGGCAATAATAAACATTGCTGATTGGTATGCCTCACCATGTGGCACCTTCATTAGAGTGTTTGGTGGAGAGAAGCATCCACATGTTCTACCAAGGTATGCCACTGACAAGATGATCATGCAAGAAGTTTCATATCACCTCTCTACAGGGTTGTCAATAGGACTGCATAGGAAGAAGAAAGCCCCATGGCCCGCTCTTCCTTTGCGGATCATATTATATGAGATTAAGAGTTTGAAAGATGCAGATGTCGAGGCTAAGGAGATAGTGAAATTCAAGTTCGGTACCCGAGACTTTAATCCGTACGATCCCCACGATATTTGCAAGGAGAATTGTGTGAGAGTGTACTTTCCATGCATCCACGGGCCATGTCATTGGTGAGAGGAGGACCCTTGGGGGTACTGCTACAATTCCTCCAAAGTCCATGATTCGATTAGTATAGCAATGACTTGGAAGGATGTTGTACAGATAGCAGCAACTTCGAAAGAAACAACAACAACAGAAATAGGCAACAATCAAAATGAAGGATAAGGGAAAGAGGAAGGTTGTTGAGGACCCGAAGGGAGATAAAAGTTGCAAGATGAAGGCATATCCTATTTTGGAAAAGGAGGCTTTGGCAGCGGAAGAAAAGAGGGAGCTCAGATGAAGAGAGCAGAGTGAAGGAAGAGAGAGAAGCAGAGGTTGCAGGAAGAAAAATTAAAGTTGCAAGAGACAAAGAAGAAGCTGAAGGAAGAATAGGAGTTGAGGAGGAGAGAAAGAGAAGAGAAGTAGAAGCAGGAAGAGGAATAAAGGCAAGGCATGATGACAGAGCAAACAACACCGATACAAGTTGATGAGCTAGAACATCCAACAACTGAGGAAGAGGGTGAACAGATGCAGTATTGGGGGCTTGCTCAGTAGATTAAGCAACTAATCGAAGTGATAGACATGGAGTTGGAAAATGAGCCACAAATTAAGACACTAACCTTATGTCGAGAGCACTAGAGGTCATCTCTCAGTCTCCACCACCTCCAGTGTCATAACCTTTATCGAGAAAGCAAGGAGATATTATTCTTCTTGATGATGATCCAGTCATGGATGTGTATAATATATCATTTGACAAGTTGCAAAAGAATATTGTACAGGTGTGGAGGAAGCACTTTCAGATGATCACATATCACCTACATTCATCAAGGAAAGGGTGATAGTGTCAGACATAAGGAAGCATCTAACTACCCTTGCTGATGCCATCTTAACCTATGAAGGAGAAATAAGCTAAAATGTTAAGTACCTGACGGTCGAGAATGAACAACTGGAAAAGAACTTACAAGCTTCCAAGCAAGAGGCAAAACACCTTCGAGCATCAAACACAGAATGTAGTTTCCACGTTGGGGTAAATGAGGACAATGATATTTACTAAATTATCGACACTTGAGGGGACCATGTGAAAGCTCTATGACGCATTTGCACCTTGCATAAAGTAGTTGTCCGTGTGCACGGCCTACAACAACGGAGGAAAGAGTTTGTTCAAACTCTCAAGAACATACATGATGCCATCACCCATGTACAAGAGTGGACAATGCGGTACAAAGGGGCCCCTCTTGAGTTAGTAAAAAATATGAAGCCATAGGAAGAGATAGAGAAGGAAAAGGTCTGAATGTTGATCCAGAAGTATGAGCAACTCACCCAATTCATCAGCAACATACATGCCTCATATGTGCGGTTGTACAATAGTTTGGATGTCATGGTGAGGAAGCATGGGATCCCATCTATAGGTTCCCTCACCGATGCTAAATCCAAGAACCAAGTACAAATAGAGATTGATGAGTAGATGGAGAAACTAAGACGAGAGACCACTAGGGAAGACTTGGAGCTGAATGCACACAACATGCAGAAGTACATCGATGGTCTTGTCAAGGTCAATACCATGCTACACATGCTTCAGAATGATTTAGATACAAGTTCCAAGACCATATACCCGGATGTCAAGAAGGAAAGAGTCTACTTTTAGAAAGACACCATCAAACAGTTTGGGGACACCATCATACAGTACCAAGTTTGGTATCAATATGTGACCGAGAAGCACCAAGTGGAGGTTTTTGAGTTGGACTTTCCCCAAATTTTAGAATCTTAGTGTTTTATCTTGCTAGACTGTCTCTAGCCTATTTTTTCTAGCATGGGTACATGTGGAAAATGTAATATTATTTGTAAATATGTTGTAAGTGAAATTTCAATTGTCATTATTGGAATGTGAAAGGTCATGTTATGTAATGAGTTACTCATAAAGAATTTGAAGAGTCATGACAGTAGTCAAAGAGTCACAAAGGGGAATGTTAAGGGTCACCCCACCCTTTGTTATAAATACAACCTCATAACTCATAGAAGAGGTTTTTGGAAGCCAAGATTTTAGCTAGGCTTAGGCTTAGAGAAGGCTTGGGAGTATTGTGAAGAGCCTTGGCTTATCCATAACGTAGAGCAAGTATACCTCTTTGGAGGAGTAGGTGTTCATGACTGTAATGTTCCACTATTGGGGCTAGTGGTCATCAATGATGTATGTATGGATGGAACTTTGACTTATAATAATAATATCAGATCCAAGACACTTTTCATGCATATGTTGTTAATGTAGTTGGACTATTCTGGTTGCTTTAGCAATGTATGTTATTTAACTTACGCATTTGCTTATGAACTACTTTGTATGCAATTGTATGAATCTTGTTGAATGCGTGTTATTGGATTAACTCATCACTTTAATTTGTGGACTATTATGCATTTTAGCTTGTGATGTCATTTTTCTCATGTGTTCCTTTCAAGTTTCGTACTATTACAGGGTTCTAAGGGGCGCACTTCCTTTTGCTCTTCGTGTGTTAGAACCTTCATGCATCGCACTTGACTGTCTGTAGGGTCATACACTTACTCTCCCCCAAAGTTATCATACTTACCTTTGCACGCTACTACAGTCAAGACATTACACTTCCACCCACTGCTGGGACTCCTACTCCAAATGGTTTGAGGTCTAGTTGTGACTTCACATCAGGGAGATCTCTTGAATGTTGGAAGGTCTAGAACCATCATCATTTCTGGCGCTAGAAGAAGGGCTAGATGACAAGCTGAGCCCTTGAAGCCAGTTTTGAATTTTTGTACATAATTCATGACTTCTGTCAAAATCATAATCCCGTCATGTTTTTCTCACGCTATTGATTTTGAAGTGCCAATGAGAATTGTAGATGACCTGCCCAGATATAAGTTCAATGGCAAGGATGGAACAATCTTGTTTAGGCACGTAGTTGCTTTTGCTGGCTTCTGTGATAGGCATGATGTCATGTCGGATGATATTGTCTGTGAGTTGTTCACTTTCACGTTCAAAGGGCGCAAAGCAATGGTGTCACACATTTCCTGCAGCCTCTATACACTCTTTTGATCACTTGTTTAGAGAATTATGTCGTTCTTTCATTATTTATGATTGTAAAGCCCTTAATAAAAAAAAATTAAATTGCGAAAATCACCTGACGAATCTCTTCAAGATTTTCACGATCGTTTTCTTCATTACTGTTATGAATTTCCTGAAGATCAAGTTGAATAGGAATTTTTTGATGAAATATTTCAATATATTGTTCGCATTTTTTAGAATCCGAATGAGTTAGAATCTTTCAAACCTCTCCCAACATTCCTTGGTGTTAGAGCTTCCAAATCTGAGACGGATAAGGTTGCGGTCCTAAGTGACCCTCCATCCCATTCTCATCAAATAGCTCTAGCTCCGCAGGTTGATGTGCGAGAATTTGAGAATCCACTTGTTGATCTGTCACCATCTCCTCCTACCCCACATGCTTAGGATTTCTACGCAGATTTGGACTATAACTTTGATGATTGTCATGTGGTCTTATATTTTAATCCTCTATCCTTTGGTCCCTTTGATCCTTTGGATTTTGGTGTATTGCGTTCATCCATCTCGGATCTCACATGTGATGTTCATTAGGACCAAGTTCTGGACGGAGTTGGTGTTGAATAAGCAACTTGCGATGTCATTTTTGATGAGTATGCGTGGGAATCTGAACAAGAATTTGTGGTGAAGGATGACCTCCTTCTGTCTGCACCTTGTCCGCTTTATCTTGACATCTCCGATGATTCTGCCATTTCTATTCTATCTTGTGAAAATTCATTTCTAGATGTTTCTATTTCTGATCATCCGCATAACACGTAGAATGCCAATTTTTCATTAGGTTGCGGAGAGGACAAATATATCTTCCGTGATGCACCTAATCTCTAATCTTACCTTTCCGAAAACATAGAGGTTGAAATTTCTTGTTTTTCATCATCCCCTCTTTATGATTCGTCAGAGCATGAGGATGTCGCTGTCCATCATATTGAACTTTGTAATCGTGGCTGTTGTGATCTTTTCATTCATTCATTTGATCGCAATTTTGATTTACCTACGGTTGATATTTCTAAGCCACTAGTATTTGATGATCCATCTTCTGATGAATTAGAAACTCATGAAGATGTCAAGGCACTTCAGCCTGAGCTGATGGTTATGCTAGGTTCTCGTAGCCTTGAGGTTAGTTCAACTCCTAATCAGAAATCTGTTGAATATTTCCAGGCTCCTCATCACTCTGTTGTTTAGACTGAAAATCAACTATCTTACCATTTTCGCATCCTCCACTGTAATCACACAATCCTATTTCTCAAGCATTGGAGGATTCATACATAACAAGTACTATTGCAAAACATAAGTTTTCTTCTTTTTTTACGTTTTCTCATTTTTCAAGTTCAAAGGTGTGTACATTCTTGTCTTCCATGCGCAATGTGATAGGACACCATGATACATTCGCACAGTGCCTTTTATGTTCTTTCAATTCTTTTCTTTTCTTTGGAAGCATTCGAGCTTCGAATGTATTGGTTGACAATGTTTTATCTTTCTTGTCTATTGGTTTGCTGGCATATCTTTCTTGTCAATCATGCTCTCGCTTAGATGGTGTTATCACTCAGGTTGTCCCTAGGCTCCTGTAGGGATACGACCGAGGTAACCACAAACCAATCTTTGGATTGCAGGTTCTAGCCCACCTGCAATCAGAGAGGGCTCTCTCTTAATGATTTAAATTTGTTGATGATTTTAGGCTAGCTTTTTGGTTCAGGGGTTTTTTTTGTGTGTTTGGATGGAAGGAATATGCTTTAAGGTAGAGAGGCAATTCATGAAGTGATAAGTTTCAAACCATTGGGCATGGAGTCATGGGTTAGGATTACCAGTGCGTTTTCTTGGTCATAAGAGAAATATGGAGCAGGATAGCTGCACATTACACAATCTTCAAACTAAAAGGATGAATGATATGTAAGGAATGAGAGGCACTTAAGAATCTCTCACTCAGCTTAAGAGAGGGAAGGATGATCTCTATCTAGGGGCAATGAAGAACCCCTGGATATCTGTCTAAGGTTAGGGCAAACATGAGCCATGTGGAATTCATATTTATGCCTAAACAGAGGAAAACATAAAGAAACAACAAAATTGAGCATAGAGTGTATTTAAACAAATTCTAAGCTAATCTTCTTTTCTGTTGTTTAAGGAACTTATGAAGAAAACAGAGGTAAGAAGCACTTATGAGTTATGCAACAACACGAGAATTCCATAATCACTCTTCAACCGGTAAACACAGTGAACAATCCATTCTCCAAAGCTCATAAGCAATCTTTGATTATAGAAACTATCAGGTATTACAGTGTGAGTCTCTCCTGGAGAAAAATCAGCTAAAGATAGCTTGTTGACCAACCAACCAACGCTTAATACAGTATTGAGGGCTGCCTTTATAGTGCAAATATCTCAAACTATTTATTACAATTGATCTAAACAGGTCTGCAAAAAGAGCTTTCTAAACCTAAAATTGTGCCAAAATTAAATGCAGGTAAATATCTATTGAACTGTGTCAGAGGTAGCTAGATCAAAAAGAGTGCAATGTGGCCCTTGGAGGCTCGATGCAGTACTGCTGGAATAACTATGCTTTGGGATTCACAGTTTTGTTCTGGTGTGAGTTAAATGTGCAATAAATGTGATTTGAGAGTTTTGAGTGGCCTCGCCCTTTTCTTTGACTTTTCTTGGAAGGTATTTAATTTTCACTTGCTTTGGGCCGCTGTTAAGATCTTCGCTGATACTCTTTGCCGCTACATTGATGGTCTCCACCGCTTTCTGATACTCTTTGACGTGCTTTCTGTCTGCAAATATGATCTGATACTCTTTAATCTTTGTCTCTGGTCTCTCTCTGTCTTCAAATCCATTTAATTTGGCAAAATCGGGCAATTTCGGGCCTTTTCGGTGCAAAATGGGCCAAGGAATCAAAAGATTCCCTAAAGATTCCCTAATATCGCTCATTTCCCGTAGTGATGCACGATTAGCGCTTCGCGCATCGAAAACTACCTCCGTTTCTTGTTCCGGAGCTCCGAAGCTCGACTTTCGCGCTTATGCGTTTTTCCCTTTTTCTGGATGCTGACGTCAGCTGTACGGCGGGTGACGTCAGCCAGGTGACGTGGCAGGGTGACTCATATGTTACTGCGATGCGATAAACTTCTTCCGATGCGATTGCAATATCGCATCGGCGGAGAACGAGAAGGTATTTATTTTGGAAATGCGATGCTTGCGACTGCCGATCGCCGATATCGCGATATCGCATCGGGCAACAAGGAATGGGGCGCACCTATGTGGTAAAAATATTGCGATGTGCCGATGCGAGATGTCTTACCAGGATCAGAAGAATGTTTAAGGAAATCGGCAAGGATTTATTGCGATCGGAAGGAGTGAGTATGTGCGTTTGAAGAGTATTTGAGGCCTTGGAAGGGGTTCGATAACCTAGAAAGGAATTTTATACTTTGGAAGGAGTCTATTGCATAAGAAGATGGTTTGAAGGGGCAACATGAGGGTTCTTGCCAAGTTTCAGATAAACTGAGCAATTCCCGGGGGTACTTATGGTTATTTTCAACCAAGGGGAGGGGATATTTACATAAGGGGATTAACTTCATAGTTTTAGTAAGGGGATGGGGGAAAATATAGGGAGTTAAATAATAATGTCAGCAGTTAATATGTAAATGATAAGAAAGCGCTAAGTTTGAGAGATCTTAGGCTTCAACGGGGAGATAGAACCTTATAGAGAACGTATGGATCCTCCTTGAGTGAAGCAGATCTTCGCCCAGGCTAAATGACATGGAAAATGATGAAATTAAGAGATGTCAAGCAGATCTTGGCCTCTTTTTGGGGAAATTAGTTAATGACTTGGGGGAGAGGGAGAAAGGGAAGTTAGTTATGCCTGGTTTGAGCTTCTTCATATGAAAAATGCTTGATGACTGTGATATGAGTAGAGATGATACTTTAAAACATGGTAATGAACAGACATCAAGATTCTGCAACCTCAAAACTACCTACCTAGCCTACTTACCTAACATTTTTTCTTCTTTTGGTTTGGGTGCA
>APFE030653203.1:0-15303 GCA_000404065.3 Pinus taeda
GATATCACCAGGTACCAATTGAACCCTCTGATGTGTGGAAGACTGCCTTCAAAGCCAAGGAGGGCCTCTTCGAATGGTTGGTTATGCCGTTTGGATTGACGAATGCTCCTGCAACATTCATGAGGCTAATGGATGACATCTTGCGGCCATTCACCAACTCATTTGTAGTGGTATACTTGGATGACATTCTGATCTTCAGCCAGAGTTGGGAAGAGCACATCCACCACATCCGACTGGTCCTCCAACAACTGCGGCAACACCAGCTGTGTGCTAATTTGGAGAAATGCACTTTTGGCATGACCCAGGTTCAGTATCTGGGATACATTGTTGATGAACAGGGGGTGCATGTGGATCCAGCCAAGATCCAAGTCATTCGGGATTGGCCATCTCCAACCAGTTTGACAGAGCTCCGCAACTTTCTAGGTCTTGCCAACTTCTACCGCAGGTTCGTGTTTGGGTTTTCTCATATCACTTGGCCCTTGAGTCAAGTCACCAAGGGAGGATCCAAAGAAAAGTTCTTTTGGTCTGAATCTCAACAAAAGGCATTCATAGAGCTGAAAGAATGCCTCTGCACAGCACCAGTGCTCGCGTTACCAGATTTGCAACAACCATTTGAGATCGAGACAGATGCCTCTGACTATGCTATTGGGGCAGTCCTTACTCAACACAGGTATCCAGTGGCATATCATAGTGAAACACTTTCAGACACAGTGCGGAAGTATCCCACTTATGATAAAGAAATGTATTCCATTGTGCAGGCTTGCCGACAATGGAAGCATTACGTTTTGGGGAAGGAAACGGTCATCCACACTGACCATCGACCCCTGCAGTTCATACAGACCCAAGGGAAATTGCAGAATGATCACCATCAGAAGTGGTCTACATACCTGCAACAGTTTCATTTGAATATCAAATATAAGAAAGGAATCACTAATAATGTTGCATATTGCCTCAGTCGACCACCGATCATGGCATTAACCACCGTGCTCAACTCTTGTGGGCATGAGACTTCTGACTGGCCACTTCTCTACAAAAGTGACCCAGAATTCGACCACACATACCAGACACTCTTAGAGGGTTAGCATGTTCCAGATTTTCACCTCCAGGATGCCCTTTTATGCCACCTGGGTCACCTTTGTGTTCCTTCCAGTGAGCGTGCCAAGATGATTTAGGAAGCACACTACAGTCGGGCTACTGGGCATTTCGGGGTTGAGAAAACAGTGGCAGTGCTGCAAAAGTATTTCTATTGGCCGAATCTTCGACAGGATGTTGGGAAGTACATCAGATCATGTACTGCCTGTGCCATTGCCAAACCGGCCATCAAGAAGCAAGGCCTCTATGCCCCGTTGCCTACCCCTAATCAGCCTTGGGAATCCATCTCCATGGATTACATGTCAGGGCTTCCTTCCACTAAGCATGGAAATGACTGTGTTTTTGTGGTCGTCGACAGGTTCTCAAAGATGGCCATTATGATGGCCTGCAAGAAGAATATCACAGCAGAAGCCACTGCTAAACTCTTCTTTGAACGAGTGTGGGTGCACTTTGGGATTCCACAGTCTATCATCTCAGATCGGGATAGTCAGTTTCTCAGCACATTTTGGTCCAGTCTCTGGTCAATGCTGGACACCAAACTCACTAAGTCCACAGCCTTCCATCCTCAAACTGATGGCCAGAAAGAGGTTGTCAATAGGATGATTGTGCACATTCTGCGCATCTATAACTCAAAGCATCCACGCACATCGGACGAGCATCCCCTATGTTCAACACAGCTACAACCGAGCTCTTCACAGCTCGAATGGCCACAACCCTTTTCTGGTGGGCTTGGGATTCCAGCCACTATGCCCCATTGATGTGGCCATGCCATTTGCAGCTACTCACACAGATTTAGCTCATGTTCAATCCGAAACAGATAAGGCAACCAGCTTCATTGAGCACATCCAACATATTCGCCAGTAGGTCCATGACATTCTGGAGAAATCAAATGCCAAGTACAAGCAGCGACATGATCAACATTGGATGCCACATAAGTTTCAGGTGGGTGACAAAGTCTGGTTGCATTTGCAAAAGGAACGCCTTACTGGAGCCTATCGGAAACTGAGACCACTTCGATATGGTCCTTACACCATTACTAAGGCTGTGGGAGACAATGCATTTGAGCTCAGCATTCCCCCATTCCTTGGCCTGCATCCAGTATTCAATGTGGACCGCCTTCGGCCATACTTCCCACCATTGCTAGACACTTCCGACATTGCAGAACAACTCAAACCCACAGAATTAAATCCAGATTGCATGGAACAAGCTGCAATTGATCGGATCATGGACACACAGATCAAGAACACTCGCCACCAGAATATCCAACTATATCGAGTTGTCAAAGCAGGCCAATTCCTTCACCAGGGCAAGTGGCTCACCCGGGACCAAGTTCAGCAAAAGTTTCCTCATCTCATGGAGGAACTCAACGCAATGGGGACCATTGCTTCCTAAGGGGGGAGGAATGATCCAGGTGGATATTGGTCGCCACCTACCAAGTCCATCTGGACCCCCATCATTGTTTCTCTCAGCATTTTTAGTTTCCTTAATTGTAGCACAACTTACTATTTTTAGCAGTTTTTCGGGTCCTGAACTTCCGGAGTCGTTGTGAGGCCCTAAACGACGTTTTTTGGGAAATCTGGGGGCAACATGGGTCCATGGACCGATGTTTCCCTTCCCAAAGTGGTAGTTCTCGGATAGATCTTTCTAACGAGCTATCATACGCGTCAAACGGAGATCGTATGCCAAAGTTACGACCCCGGGAAATTGATGTACCAATTTACCCAAAACGGGGCCCACAATTTGGCGTTTCATCTTCTAAGGGGGTTAGGTTTTGGAATGTGAAGGGTTTGCCATTGTTTCTCAACAATAAATAGGCCTTCGAGCCTCATTGTAACATAGTTCGGAACAGTTCAGAGGCATGTAGCCGCCACATCTCTTCTCAGAGATAAGCTATCATCGCCCTAGCTGGTTTCTTTCATTTCTGGTTGTAAGCATATTTCGATATTTTCCATTAATGAAATGAAGTATTATTTCCGTTGCATCTCTTTATTTATGGTTATCACATCTCGGTATTTATGGTTATCTCTGTAATCTATTGCATTCCTGTTTAAATCTGGATTAGTCTATCTACCAGCAGACATGGCATCTGATTCTTCATATGGTTATGAAGAGGAGACCCAAAGTGATTCACCAACAGAGGCACATGCACCCAGGAGGCCTCATAGAGGTGGCAAAAGCAAAAAGGAAAACCGTCGAGCTGCCCAAAGGAGAAGGGTGGAGTTTACTTCACTTGAGCAAGAGATCAATGCTGATCGAGAGTCTTGGTTTGAGAGAGTCAACATCCACTTGGAGAGACTGTTGGAGAAGGCCAACAAGGAGAAACACTTTCTGAGACACATGGCCTTTCATTACATGGCGAGGAACAAAGTTTGCAAAGCAAGGATAAGGAGCTTAAATGCGAAATTGAAGAAGGCATCAAAGAGGTGAAAGGAGCATGATCGACTCCAGATATTGGCTGAAGCTTCCTTGGCCCATCATAGCTCTTGATACAGAAAGTCCAGCCCAAATTTCAAGAAATTTGAAGCAATTTTTGCATTTTGAAAATTTTTTGCACTAAAAAATAGGGTTTTCCTCCCTATGCGCCGCGCCACGTGGCGCTCGCTTTTGCATTTCTCAATTTGTCATCAAAATTTATGCTTTCTTGTCCATGGCCAAGAAATTTGAGGAGGTTTTGAGCCCTCAAAAGGTCAAAAAACACTGAAAAAATGACCTCACTGCCCCTATTTTGACACACAGGAAGTAGTCTTGGGAAATTGACGTTTTGGAGGGGCCAATGACATCCAAATCCAGAAATTCCACTTGGGTTGGAAAGTATACAGGCAGGGCTTTCCAACAAGCTATCATGAGCTCAATTTGGACTTCTAGAAGTCCCTCAAAATCAGCTCCAAAGTGGCATGATGCGTAGAGAATTTGGGCGTGGCGCATAGAGAAATTTGGCCTCATTTTCACTCTTGAGCTCAGAAATTCACCCAGTTTTGACTAGTTTTATTTTTTGATGTAACTATTGATCTACCATGATGTAATTTTGACACATTTTTACTTGTTTTAGTAGATTTATTCACTAAAAAGTGAAAATATGGTGAATGAATCAGTTTCCTTTCATATAGAGGCGAGTTGTTTTATTGCCTATTTTTCAGTTCCTTGTTTAGATATGGTTGAAACAGCTCTTAGAATGATAAGCTTGACCCTTAGAGGCATGGAAAGGAGTTAGGCTTGTCTATATCATCTAATTTCTCAATCATTTTCAGGGTTGGACACTTGGGATTGCTTGGCACATCATTGTACATTTTATCTCTGCATTTTTGGCAAAGGAAAGACCAGGGTTTTGCAGCACTTGTTGGGATCCATGTGGCTCTGTGTTTTGATGATGTTTTTCTCTATGTAATTGTAAGTTCACTGATGTTTATGTTTATCATTTTCCCTTCTCTTTTCTTCTGAAATTAAACAAATGAGTGATTAAGGTAGAATCCATTGGACTGTTGTGCTCTGCCTTGAAATTTCGTTTAATTTTACATGTTTTCATCTGTTTGAGGAATCTTGAGACTCTCTTGCCCTCCTTAGCTCCTCACCAATCTGATCCATCCATTCATTCAATCTAAAGCATCAAAACGATTGCCTTCCTTGCCCCAATCAAAACTTTGCAAAAACTAGGCCTCATCCCCAGACCCAAATTTTCCTTTCCTTTTTTCCAACACAAAACCCCCAAAAAATTAAGTCAAATCCTTGCACTTCATACCTAGCCTAAAATTAGTTTTTATTTCAGTCATCTCAAGCCCCATCGATTATCCTTTGCTAAGATTGACCCAGAGAGAGCCCTCTCCTGTCCTCGTAGGGCTAGCTACGAGGCTGAGCGTGGTTTGATGTGGACCTGGAAGCTTACCTTTTCAGCCTGAGGTAAATCTAGGCTCTAACAAGGGGTAAATATATTCCTTTCACAATTGAGTATATTTATTTTCTGATGGGTTTTTCAAGACATGGCACCCCTCTTTCACTATCAGGATTTTCTTAAGAGGGTGAACCAATGAAAGATTACATTCTTCAGTTCTGCAGGGAAGGATCCCAACCCAGTAGAGATGGTAAGATTAATATAGAGATGTTTCTGATCAACCTTTGAGGACCACTCTTTTTACCCTTGCTATATTAGCTGGCAGTGTGGCCTTACACTTAGGGAACAGATCCTACATGCAGTATGCCTTGGAATGCCTGGAACCGAAGGTGTTCAAATGGTGCGAGGTGGTACTTCCTATCATGAAAGATCAACTGTCCAAAGTAAAGACTAGAAGAACCAAGAATTTTGGATATGGATCCATTTTTACTGCCTTTGCTTTGGAAAGAATCGCACTTATGCAACCTCAGAACACTTCACTAGGAGTGCCTAGACCGAGAGTACCACGGATGCAGAGATGGATGGACCTTATGGCTAGACATGCTGGCCAGTCACAGGTCCCGTTCTCATCTACCTTTTTCGAGTGGTTTGATTGCCAGGATATGGCGTTCACAGAGTATCCATATGTAGGGATGGATTTCTGAGGCGATCCGGATTTGGCATTACCAGTCGGTGAGCAGTGGAGTGCTATAGGTAAAATGATTTGACCACATCTTTTTTTTTAGTTTTCTATTGTTTTTGTGTTTTTTCATTGTTACAAAGACTAAATAAACTCATGTGTGTTTGCAGATATCGGGCTAGTTTGACCAGTGGTACACCAACGGGAGGCAGATGTTCCAGCGGGGGAAGCTGGAGGGAGGGCAGTCCTTAGGGATCTGGACATAGCGGAGACCCTTACACAACTGCAGGATCAAATAGATGGATTAACTCTTGGCATTCCAAATGTCCGGACTAACGAGTTACCTATGAGGCTACAGCGCCATACTACTGGTGTACCAAGTTGTTGGACTAGGCTCCTGCACATGATAGCACAGGCGATGACCTGTTATCACCAGCATCACTAGTCTAGGATGTTTTTCTACATTCATTTTCAGTTTCTGGGTCAGATGACCAATTTTTTCTTAGACACAAAATATTTGTGAAATCTTATAAACAGCTATCTATTTTGACTTTTGGAGTTTTATTTTGGCTAAGTGATGAAATCCTATGCAAATTTTGATGTGAAATGCTTTCTTTATATATGCTGCAAATGTCTATTTAACACATAGTTTGCTAATGAATCAATCAATATGTTTAAGTTTCTGGAAGTGTGTTGATATTGAATTAAATCAAAATTTCTTTCCAAAATCCTAACTCTTAGGAACATGTGATGAATAGCTGGGTTCCAGACGGAATAAACTCCAGTAAGTTGTAGAATGACAAGTTGTGAATCTAGCCTGACAATGATTCGGCGTATGCCATGTGAAATGGCATCAGAGAGGAGTTCAATCAACGTGCTATACTCAACGATGTTGTTTGTCGATTGACCAATACATATCCCTCTGAAACTCACTAACTCGCCACTTGGAGCGAAGATGGCCCAGGCTACAAATGATAGGTTCTGTGTACTACGACTAGCCCCGTCGGCATACCCAACAAATGGTTCCAAAAAGTTTGACATCTGCAACAAATTTGAAGTGGATTACCTAACCAAAATGACAACTCTAAAAGAAAACACACAAAAATGCAACCCGTTTTAGGGCTGCAATAGTGGAATCCCATCATAATCGAATAACTCGTAGGCTCCTTTTGTCAACACACGTTTAACGATATAAGGGCCCATCCATAATGGTTTAAATTTCCCTGCTCCTAATTTGTTAGAATCCTGATCGTAAAGCAAGACCAGGTCACCTTCTGAGAAGACACGAGGTTTAACATTTTTGTCATATTGTGCTTTGACGCTTTTCTTATGTGCTTCGTTAGCCAATGCAGCATCACAAAGGGTTTCATCCAGATGGATTAATTCCAAGAAACGAGCTTCTTCTTCAAAAGTTTCGGGTAGTAGGTCGATTGCGAGCTTGAGGGATGAGATTTCACACTGAATTGGTAACACTGCTTCCAGACCATACGCCAACTGAAAGGGCATAAATCCGGTCGCATTTCTCACTGATGTCTGGTATGCCCACAGAGCTGAGTATAGGATTAAATGCCAATTCCGCTTATGGACTCCTATCATTCTTTGCAGTGTGCGCTTAAGGACTTTGTTGATTGCCTCAACTTGCCCGTTAGCCTACGGATAATATGGAGTAGAACTATCATGGGACAATCCTAATTTTCTAGTTAACTCGATCATCATGTGATTGCAAAAATGCGACTGATGATCTACGAATATAGTCTGTGGCACACTGAATCTAGAAACTACATGATTGAAAAAAAGAGCAGTCATTTCACCCCTGTTGTTCAATGTAGGCATCGCCTCGGCCCATTTGGTAAAGTAGTCGACAGCAACTATAATATACCCATGCCCCCCGGCTGAGGTGGGGTTACATGTCATGAAATCAATGCCCCATTTCACGAATGGGCCAACAGTAACGACTGGATGCAGTGGTGCAGGTGGTAATCTGGTTTTACGATCAAAAATCTAACAAGCATGGCACTTTCTGACTACAAATATGCAATCTTTGAATATGGTTGGCCAGAAGTAACCTGCTCATAAGATTTTTTGTGCAGTTGTGTAACTAGATAAATGCCCCCCAAAAGCACCTGAATGACATTCATTCAAAGCTTTTTTAGCCTCCTCATGTGTAAGGCACCTTCGTAAAATCGTTGTTGGACACCTAATCCTCAATGGGTTAGTGTGGAAGCCAAATGGACAAAAGGAGTCCAAGAGACCTTGGGATGTGGAACCCAACGATCACATAATGTACTATAAATGTATATCTCTAGTTAATAAAAATTGTACTCTCATGATTTATCTTTCATATTTCTCTCGCTCCCCATGTGTGTTTAACATGGTATCAGAGTAGACGATTGATGGTCCTGCTCCAATTTGAGCCACTTGTTTTGTGGTCTCTATATATATGTCAGTTCTGCATTTCTCCTAATCAAAATTTAGTAGAATTGCCACCTTATAAAGTGTTTTACTATGTGCAGACCTGTCAGTTCTACCCATTACCTGTAACGCTCCAGAAATCTGCTGCCTCTCCTACCTGCCTGACCTCTGGCACTGTATATGCTACACCTGACTCTGGCTATTTTAAGACTCTCTGTCTGACATTACCTGAGTTCTGTCTACCTTACCTGTGCTCTCTGTACCTACGCTCTCATTCTCTTCCATTATCTGCACTCTCTGTCCATAAATTCTCCATTTAAAAGCGCTGCTCCATACAAATCCTACTCCGTACAATACGCTGCCATTACCTGCCTATCAGTTATCTGACCTTTTTTTATATCCTATGTAAACAACACTACTCTATTGAGTCTATCCGCATGGCTATCTGATTCTTCTCCTTCACGTGATCTGAAATCTGTAGATTCATATTCGAACAGTAGCAGTCTTAAGTTATTGTTAACAGGCATATATTTTTTCAATGAGGGCCTGCTGAAATGGTGTGACTTGAGGGGAGATGCTTGATAGGGAATTGCCCGAAAGCCTCCATATTTTCTGCTACTCCTACGTGTTGAACTCCTAGACAAAAAAAAAAAAAAAAGCGGTTCATATTCTTATGCAATGTTGAGAGTTGCACCTATCAGTAATCCTATGCGCCCTTTTTTGGTTGAATAATATTAATTTTGTTGAATACACTGTATGATTTGTTGCGTTGGCATATTTTAAGACCAGTATGCGTGGTTATTTTGGTTATAATAATTGATATGCGTGGAGGTGTGGAGACTAACCGTGATAGGTTGTGTTTGGACCTGCCTTAACCCTTTTTAAAAACTGTGTTCTTGTTGTGCGTTGTGTTGAAGATTACATTGATATGCTTCAAATTCCTTGAACATGTTCTCCATAATGCAGTTCTCTTGTTGCTCTTCTTTCACATATATATTATATATATGATTCGGTGCCTCAAAAAAAAAGTCGTGCTTGTGTTGCGGATACGTTGCTCTCGGCGCTAAAATGAATCGATAGTTCCTTACCTATGTTGTGATACCTATAGTTCATTTGAAGTGGTGGAACAGTTTGCAGTATATACACGCAGTGAAGTTGTATTGAAGTTGGTTATGCATTGAAGTGTGCACAACCTCTGTTTTGAGTGTTAATATCCAAAGGAATATCAGATCTCCTTGATCGTATAGCCAGATGGGTTATAATATTTGTTTGGGTTGTTGTTGAACAACATTTGGTCCAACAGTTGCATCAATTTATTGATATCATCGGGATATGGTCATCAAAAGTCACAATGGGATGCGATGGTTCAATGGTTGTAAACATGGATGGTACATTGATGGTTAAAAAATGTGTATTACATAAGCATGGAGCTTGTGGCCATTCGACCTTGTCGAGAGGTATACATTCCAAAATCCAATGAATGGAGGTTCATACACCACAAAAAAAAACAGGGTGCAGTTTTGAACGAAGTTTACTTGCAGGCACGGGGATGACCAGGTAATCTCGGGTTCCGCGTAGTTCACCCTGTCCGGTGGCCGACTCGAAGGGCGCACGCAGATATAACAGTAGTCGATCGTTGCGTAGTTTGAGTTATCAGCTGTGTAATGGATTCTTTCAAGCGACAGAACCTGCACACTTTCCGAGGAGACGAAGAGACCGAGACCAGCAGAGTCGGTGCCGATATTTCTAGCATCCCCGCCTGTATAACTTGACCTCCAGAAAAGGCGATACATGGATATAAAAACAAAAAAAAACAGTAGTGACCTAATCAACCCATTCATGCAAAGAACTATAGAATCTGTGTTTGGAACTATGGCAATTACGTTGGTCATTTGATTCTCCATTCAAT
Source organism: Pinus taeda (assembly GCA_000404065.3). NCBI lineage: Eukaryota > Viridiplantae > Streptophyta > Pinopsida > Pinales > Pinaceae > Pinus > Pinus taeda. The sequence continues at coordinate 9,919 of APFE030653203.1, forward strand.
GATGTAGTTTTCATTGTTGGCCCTGGAGAAAATAAGTCACCTTTAAGGTGATAATTGATTATTTGAAGGATTTGCATGTCACCGGAAGCTGTTGGACATAAGACTTTGAAGAGTATAGAGTTCCTTTTGAGCCGCGTTTATTTTCTTCATTTCTTGCAAGAGGTTTTCAGGAAAGGCAATACAAGCAATGAGCCGTGTTGTAAGTGGTTTTCATCATCTAAAATATTTGCATTATTAGGGGAAGTTGTTGGAATAGAGAATGCTATTTAAAGAGTTTGGATTTGCTTTGATTTTCAATGTTATATATGATGAATTTTGTATGACAGTGGTAGCATAGTTATGGTATATGAATTGCGTAACTAAATTCTATTCGTGCTCCGGTTTTGGATGGTTCTAATACACTGTTGCTTCCATACATACGCTGGTATTATTAATATGATGTATGCTCGCTAGGTCTAAATTTGATATCCAATTAAAATTTTGAAGTTCTTCCACAAGTATTTGTCCAACATATTATATATTTACATGAACCAACAACAAGGAATGCACCACCTCTGCTGAACGTAGCTATGATACCCTTCAACGTGGAGTTTATTCTGACATTGTGGGCGCCAAAAAACACTATACGGTAGTCTAATATAAGCCAGAGGACCAGCACTATGCAGTTTTCTAAGTATTTGGACATGTAAGGAGGTATATCACTGCTGTTTCAATGTGCCAGAGATTCATTCCAATGCCCATGACATGGTGTTATAATTATTGAAGTTTTGATAGCCATCATTTCTGATTTGAAAGTGAAGTACTTGAAGGATCCAAGCAAGTTTGCAGTTGCTGCTGCCCCAATTGTGGCATTGTATTTAAAACCCATTATAGTTTCTGTCTACATATATATGCATTGATTCCCCGATTCATTTTCTGCACATTTATACAAGATATTATTGTGTACTGTGAGTGGATATTACTTTTCTGCATTAAGTAATAATTGTGATCATTTTTTAAGGTGTAAATCTAACATTAAAGAAAAATGGCCAGAATCAGTGAAGTATTAGAGTTCATGAAAACTCTTATACAATCTACTGTTGATGACACATTACAAATCAGCATAGGATCTCTCTCAGAAATTCAGACATGTCTACAAAATGCACAGGAAAAGATTGATTTTTTGCAACTTGAATCTCCGCTACAACAAGAAGAATTAAAACAGTGGAGTCATCATTCTGAACCTGTTTCTATTCAGAACAATGAAACAGACTCCCATAAACAGCGAGATAATATTGTTGAAGTTCATTCAAATCCAGTGCCCAATAAAGTAGCAGTTGTACATGAAAATCAGTCTGCACTTCCCAAGCCCATCATCAGACCTTGGGAACAGCTTGTCCACAACAAGCACAGAACTGGTCTTGGATATGACAAGGACTTGTCCTTTCATATTCTAGACTACTCAAAGCCCATTCAGTTTCAGAATGTTGGATTTATTCATGACAGTTCACCTGCTCCTCATGATAATTCACCTCCAGTTGTTCCAGATTCTACTCCTCTTCCACCACAACAACAACAACAACAGATTGTGAAATGCCAACATTGTGATCGAATTGGTCATCTGAAGGATCACCGTTTTGATCTTCATCCATGTAAGCATTGTCATAAAACCAGCCATTCTTCACACAGATGCTTCAGAAACAAACGTCCTGCAAGAACAAAGATTCATCTAAGATGGATCGCTTCTTGGCAATGGGCATCAACAGCCAAGAAGATATTCCAAACACATGTCAGAACTTGTTCCAGAGTATTAAACAATCTTGCAGTTGAGTTTTATCCATCATCTCACCTTGTATCTGACAGGGGGGGAAATGATGGTCATCTACAAGCTTCAAAGTCACATCAAGCGAGTCTGAGCCAAAACCTGCCATACTAGATTCAGAGTTGTAGCCAGAAACAAAGATGCCCCTAAACATGCCTTCAGTTGGTAATCTAGGACACTTCCTCTAGCATAAGACTTCAGCTTCTTGCCAGTTTCGGAAGAATTCCGGGAACAAAATTGAGAACACTTCCTCTAGCTGAAGACTCCAGCTTCTTTCCAGTTTTGGAAGAGTTCCAGGAATTGCATTCTAGAGTTGTTAGTCATCCTTAAACCATCACAAGTTGAGACTTCCCTTTTCAGGTTGAAGTTCTCCCTTTTATGCAGGGTGAGACCTCCCTATATTGGTTGAAGGTTTCCCTCTTCAAAACAATAGGAGCACTTCCCCTAGCAGAAGACTTCAGCTTCTTGCTAGTTTTGGAAGAGTTCTGGGAACTGCACTAAGCGTTCCAGTGTTGTTGGTCATCCTTAAACCACTGCCTTTTATACCAACATTTCAGAGAGCACATTCAGCGTAGTGCTACCATGCATTTTTGCACATTTTGTATTACACCTTTCTTCTTGGAATCATACATAACCCTTCGGATTAAGGGGGGGAATGTTGGACACCTAATCCTCAATGGGTTAGTGTGGAAGCTGAATGGACAAAAGGAGTCCAAGAGACCTTGGGATGTGGAACCCAACAGTCACATAATGTACTATAAATGTATATCTCTTGTTAATAAAAATTGTACTCTCATGATTTATCTTTCATATTTCTCTCACTCCCCATGTGTGTTTAACAATCGTATCAACACCACGACGATAAAGTGTATCACCAACGATTAGATAATCCTTGGCTTGGTATCGAATGCGTCGCTATTCAGAGAGAGAGGTGTTAGGCCTGAAAGCTTGGGTCTGGAGATGGAACAGTATATCCCCATACCACGGATCACTTGACGATATCAGAAACAGAGACTCATCCACGATTGATGCTTCTGATGTTAAATCGTTGGAGGACGAGGGAAGGTCGCAAAGTAGCTCTACAAATACGAGAGATTTATTTGAGTTGGATTTGATGAATTCCATATCAAACTCCTGCAATATGACTATCCATTTGGAATATTTTCCCCCCAGCAATTGACGTGATAGGATGTATGTCATAGGGTTGCACTCTGATACAATGGTAGTTTTGCGAAGGAGAATATAATGTCGAAATCTCTTTACAACTTGGACGGCTGCTAAAGACAACTTTTCAACATAAGAGTACTTGCTTTTTGTATCATTAATATTGCATCTTAAATAAGATATAAGATGTTCAATTCCGTAATCTTCTTGCACTAAAAGCATGTCGATGGTTGTATCTGCAACGGCGAGATACAGGTAAAAATATTTTTGATAGTTGGGGGCATACATTAATGATGCCTTTATTAGGGAATGTTTGAGAGCATCAAAGGAAGCTTGCGCAACCTGATCCCAATGGAAGGGTACCTCTTTCCTCAAAAGACGTGTATAACATTTAGCAAGCTCAGCATAATTTAGAATGAACCTCCTTAGAAAGTTTGCCTTCCCTTGAAGTCTCTGGATCTGTAAAAAATTTGAAGGTGGAGGCATGTCAAGAATTGCCTAAACCTTTATTGGATCAAGTTGAATTCTATCCTTAGAAACTATAAAGCCAAGAAGTCAACCAGAGCTGACACAAAACACACATTTGTGCGGATTGAGTCTTATCTTGTAGTGTTGGCAACGCAAAAATATGGCTCTCAAATGTTGTGGATGATTAGTCCATTTTCGTGAATGAGCAAGAAAATCATCAAGATATGGTTGAACTATGTTTTTGATGTCATGGAAGGCATAATTCATTGCCCTCTGAAATGTCGCCCATGTGTTCTTCAAACCGAAAGGTAATTGACGATATTCGAATGTGCCCCATAGACATATAAATGCAGTTTTTGATTGGTCCTGTGGGCAAATATTGATTTGATTGTAGCCAGAAAAACCATCCATGAATGAAAATATTTCACACCTAGCACATTCATCAATAATCTAGTCGATAAAGGGTGTAGGATGGTTGTCCTCCAAACATGCTTAATTTACATCCCTATAATCGACGCACACTCTTACTGTTCCTTGTTTTTTCATCATAGGAACAATATTCGATACCCAATCAATGAGAGGTACAAGGTAGATGAAGCCAGCATGCAAACATTTTTCAACCTCTGCTTTATGGCAGCAGCTTTCTTTGGATGAACAGGTCGAAGCCGTTGTCGTACTGGTTTGACATCAGGATACATCTTGATCTCATGTTCAACAATGCCTGAGTCAATGCCTGGAATTTCTTCATAAGACCATGCAAAGACATCTCTGAATTCGCGAAAAAAGAGCACAGTAATTTTCTAGTTCTGTTGGACAACAAGATTTTCCAACGTGAATATTTTCTACAACATTGGGTTTGGTCAAAATATTTATGGAGATAGTTTCTTCAATGTTAGACAGATTTCGCTCAGAATCGACTGTATTTACATAATTCAATAAAAAATCAATGATTGAAGGGTGATTGAGTTCTTTTGAATAATCTTCATTGTCATCTCAAAGGTGGGAATGATGATGATAATATTCCCATGGCGACTCTCCTATCATCATTGATTGGATGATTCCTTCGTCTGTATAATGCATACAAGACCAAGGATCAGAAGAGGTGCCATATTCTAAAGACCTATCTACCCAAACACTCATTGAGTATGGATTGGGGTTTGCCACACAAGCCCAATAGATTGATTGCTACAAATATTCGATGGGGCTTGGCGGCAACGCCTTGCAATGATCATCACTCTCAAAATAGTTGGAACTCTTCTTAAACCCAAATGATGTAGAAGAGATCATGTTGCAGGTTTCCACTGTTGCCACTTCTACGAAACCAAATGGTGACAGTAGGGTAAAGGTACCCATCAAGGAATGATCTTTTAGGAGACCTACTCCAACATTTTGAACCGATTGTGAATTTCCATGTATCAATGGAATGCTTCCAGTGGCTTGTGAACTATTAGCAAAAAAGGCTAATTGGTTGATAACCACGATTCCACCTTTGAAGGGAAATGCAATTGCTCGAAAGTATGTGGACACAACTGCAGCCATAGCATAAACCCAAGGCCTTCCTAGTAAAATATTGTAATCAAGGAGTCCATCAATGACCTCAACTTCAATATCTATTGTTTTGCCCCCTAGTTCTACTTGCAAGCTACTTAAAATCCCATATGGAGTGTACATTCTTCCATCGAAAGCTTTTAGTGTTGTCGGTGATCATGACAAGGGTGGTGAACCAAGATTTTTCCAGCAACTCATTGACACAATACAGGTAGATGTCCCCTCATCAATAATGGTCCGATGAACATTTTTATTGAGGGCTTTTACCTGTATAAGGAAAGCTAGTTGTGCTGGTAACTGTGGTGTATATCATGTGTTACACTGAATTTTGTCACCCTGACTATTTGCAGTATGTGGCCTCATCAATAGCCACATTGTCCTCTTTGTCAAGCCCCATACCTCTG
>APFE030653206.1:0-25041 GCA_000404065.3 Pinus taeda
ACCTCATCTATACTAGTGGGATTAAACATGAGGATGGTATGCCTCATGTAGTTGTGTAGACCACCAATGTACTTCAAAAGAGTTTCTGGTGAATCTAATGAGATGCCCAACATCAATGCTCTCTTTCTGAATTCTTGAGTATACCCTTGCACACTTTTCTCTTTCAACTGCCGAAGAGTTTGCCAACTCATCATGGCTTGTTGCATGTAGGCCAATGGATAGAACTGCTTTCTGATGGCAGATATAAAGTCACTCCAGACAGATATGGTCTTACCATGCTTCTTCACATCAACTTGGGTTCTGCCTTCCCACCAAACCAAGGCAATGCCTCCCAGGCGTAGGCATGCCAACTGAATCTTACTCTTGTCTGAGTCTATGTTTTGTACCCTGCAATACACATCAATTTGTCTTATCTAGTTGTCCAACTTTTCAGCATTCAACTCTCCATCATATATAGGAAAATCAAATTTAACATCTAACTTAATTAAAGATGCTTTCTTATTATGCACAGGGCTACTAGGAGGTGTAGGGAAGCTTTCTTCTTTTCCCTTTCCTTTTGAGTGGTCATGGGAATGAGATTCATCTTCTTCTTTATCTTGCTTAGAGCCTGATGAATCTTCATCCTTATGCTTTCTAAAGTTCCTATACATTTCTTCTACCATAGACTTCATAGCTAGGAAACTTTCTACAAACTGGGGGTCTGGCCCTGCAGAACCTTATTCTGACACTGTCTTCCGAGAATAGACTCTCCCAATTTCAGGATTAGTTTCCACCAATTCTCCTTCTCCTAATTTGAGCTTTGATCTAGTGATCATTCATAGCTAAACCAACACAAGCTTGTCTAACCTTACAGCCTAGAGCTCCGATACCACTTGATCTACTTCTCACCTTATGAGTGACCTCAGTTGAAGATTTAATAAACAAAGGTATTACAGACTCATGTGCTAGTGTGTGTTCTATGTGATTGAAACAATGGATTGATCAAATTGCCAATACACAAACATTTTGAATGGAAAGATACAGAGAAATACATTAAGCATCACTAGACACAAACAATTTTTAATAAGGAATTCACCCTAGTCTCCAGGGCTACGTCTTCGGTCCAACTTCAATGGTGGCCTTGTTTTATTGTGTCTTTAAGCAGAGAATTACAAATGTAGGGACTCAATATGAGTTCTCCTGAAGTAGATTTTGCTTGGCAAGGTGGTTGTTGGATTCCCCAAGCCACTTGGAGTACACAGATTCTTATTCTTCCTACATGCTCTGCGACTCTCAGTCTACAGTGGAAAGAGCCAACTGTGATGCTCAATCCGGACAGATTCCTCTATGGGAAGGCTTGATTCTTCAAGCTCTTTGGTGCTCGATGCTGCCTGTGGTCAGCTCGGCCCTCTGTCTCCTCTGCTTGGTTTTACTACTCTCTGTGCTCAGTCCTCCTCTCAGGGTTCACTGTTCACTGTCTCTCTTGGTCGCTTGGACTCTTCAATATGAATCTCTCTTATGATCTCCCATTCACTATCTCTACTCATGGCTTTAGCCATTCGACCTCCGTGTTTGTTCGTTTCCTCTCCTTCTTGCGTTGATTCGCCTGTCGCCTATGTGCTTGGAATTACCTGTTTCAGCGTCAGCATAATGCTCATGAAGTAGCCACATGTCTCCATTGGAACTGTGCCAGCCCGCTTGTTGATTCGTTGCTTTCTCCACCGTGGCGGTCAACAGATTCCAAATCCTCTTAAATCATGGCTTAATCCCCTGTCAATTCTGCTCTGTCTATCGGGCGCAATCTCAGCCGTCTGATATGGTAGCTGTTATTATATGCGAATTCGACTAGGTGCAGATAATCTTCCCACCTGGTTGGTTATCGCATAACATAAGCCCGTAACATGTATTCTACCACTTGGTTCACCCGTTCAGTTTTCCCATCAGTTTGAGGGTGATATGCTGTGCTGAAATGCAGCTGAGTTCCTAATTCCCCGAACAGTGTTCTCCAGAAAGTTGAAGTAAATTTCACATATCGATCTGAGATTATGGTTTTAGGCAACCCATGCAGTTTAAATATATTCTGCATAAAGATATGATCAATTTGAAAAAATTTATAGGTTGATTGCACAAGTATAAAATGCGTCGATTTACTTAACTTGTCCACCACCACCATGATCGAATCATTATTTTTCCTTGTTTTGGGCAAGCCTGTTATGAAATCCATAGAGATAGTCTCCCATTTCCATTTTGGAATGGGTAATGGTTGTAATAATCTTGCAGGGTGTTGATGCTCTGCCTTAATCTACTGGCATTCCAAACAACGAGCTAGGTATTCAACTGTATCTCTTTTCATATTTGGCCAATAGTACTCCATCCGCACGGAAGTAATCATTTTCTGATATCTGGGGTGACCGACATAGTGGCTTTTATGAAACTCATCCAATAGTAAGTTTTTAATGTTGTTTTGATTAGGTACATAGAGTCTTTTTTTGTAACACAACATTCCAGCATCATTTACTGAATAACTTGACTGATTTCCTTGACTAGTTAACTGTTGTACCTGTTGTTTTATTTGCTGATATATCAAGTCCTGTTCTGCTGTTTTTTTAATTGTTTCTTCAAGAAGGCTTTTCCATTAACTACAGGAGATTTCATATAAACATTGAATTTTCCGACTTAGCGTGTCAGCCACCCGATTCTCCTTCCCTTTTAAATGTTTGATCTCAAAATCAAAACTACTTAAAATCCAGCCACCGCGCTTGCCTGGCGTTTAAGGTGGGCTGGCTGAAATAGTTGGTTAAACTGTGGTGATCTGTTAGGAGTAAAAATTTCCTGCCCATGAGGTAATGTCGCCACATTTTTTAGGTGTGAATAACGGCTGTCAATTCCAGGTCATAAGTGGAATACTTCTTCTCATGCTCCTTCAATTTCCTAGACTCATAGGCGATCACCCTTCCTTCCTGCATCAACACACCTCCCACTCCTTCTTTGCTTGCATCAATGCATACCACATATTCCTTATTGGGGTCAGCTATGTTCAGAACAGGTGCGGTGGTGAGCAGGTGTTTAAGATGCTCAAAACTGTTTTGACATTCTGAGGTCCACCGAAAAAATCTCCCTTTTTCTATAAGGAGGTGATAGGAAAGGCTACTTTTGAAAACCCCTCCACAAAACATCGGTAGTATCCTGCTAATCCCATGAAGGAACGAATGTCTGCTACATCCTTGGGTACAGGCCATTCCAAGATAGTCTTTATCTTTTCCGGGTCTACTGCAATTCCTTCTTTTGTGATTATATGTCCCAAATACTGTATTTCCTCCTTGAAGAAGTCACATTTACTAAATTTTACATACAGTTGGTGTTCCCAGAGGGTTTGCAGCACTAGCCTAAGGTGCTCCCTATGTTCCTCCATCGTACGAGAATATATTAGTATATCATCAATAAAGATCAGTACAAATCTGTCCAAATATTGATGGAATATGCTGTTCATTAGACACATAAAGGTTTCTGGGGCATTGGTTAATCCAAAGGGTAATACCACGAATTCATAATGCCCGTATCTGGTCCTAAAGGCAATCTTTGCTATGTCTTCTTCCTTAATCTGAATTTGGTGATAACTAGAGCGCAAATCAATCTTGGAAAATACTGTTGCCCCCTTCACTTGATCGAACAGTTCGTCTATTCGGGGTAAGCGGTACTTGTTCTTGATGCTTAATTTATTTAATTGACGATAATCGATGCACATTCGAAAGGTGACGTCCTTTTTCCTGACAAACAATACTGGGGCTCCCCAAGGAGACACACTGGGACAAATGTAATTTTTGTCTAGCAGTTCATGTAACTGCATTTTTAATTCTATCAGTTTAGGCGTACTCATCCGGTAGGGGGCTCGATATACCGGTACTGCCCCCAGTATTAATTCAATGGTAAAGTCTATATCCCTCTTAGGTGGCAATCCGGGAACTTCTTCCGGAAACACATCAACAGATTCTTGTATTACAGGGATGTTGTCCAAGGTGGTTGTTTTGTCCTTTGAGTCAGCATAGCCCACCTAGATGGCATAAATCTGACACCCCTTCCTAATGCACTTAGCTAAGTGAGAAGAAGTTATTGGCCGAACTTGTAGAGGCCGTTTAATTCCTTGAATTTCTTGCCTTGCCCCCAGCTCATCCCTGTAGTAAATGGTCTTGGTTTTGTAATTGACTAGGGACCAATGTTTCTCCAGCCAGTCCATACCAATGAGAATATCATAAGAGCCAAGGGGAAGTACATTCAGGTATGCTTTTATTGACTTCCCTGCTATTTTTAAGGAGCAATTATCAACCTTGGCCTGGACTCTTAGCTTTGCCCCTGTAGCCAGTTGTACTAACCACGGGTTCCTAAACTTAACTGTTTGCAATCTACATTTCTCCACAATCTTAGGACTAATGTAGCTCCTGGATCAATTAAAACAGTGACAGTAAGGTCTGAAAGTTTACCTTCAAATTCCACCATGCTTGGCTGGTACTCCGCTTGTCGGTCCTCCAGAGCCGCATTAATCTTTGGAAAACTACGTCCCACATCACCGACTGTTGATGCTTCGTGAATCTGGGAAAGTTGTTCCACTCCTTTCCGTTGTGGGCAGTTTGATGTAATGAGGCCCATCGCAACCCCAACACTGCACTGGGGGTCTTACTGCCCCTTCACTGTCAAATTTTCCAGATGGTTCACTGATTCTTGATTCACCTGTGGATTTTGTTCTGAGGGGGTTTTTCTATGAAATTCTACTGGCCTACCCTTTTGCTAGACCCTTACTGCTTCCACTATGGTTACCTTTGTTATTTCCAGCAAATTTGTTGTTTCTTCTATCAGCCCACCTCTTTCCTGGAGCTTCTCCTTTCTGTTTATTTTGCTGGTAACAAATTCTGGCTTTGCGTATTACTTCGTCCATTGTTTTTGGATTGTCAAACTCGATTCGCTCCCTCATATTCAAGGGCCTTTTCCTCCTTGATATAGGGTACGTAACGAAGTAATTATGTAAACCGGGTAATAAATTCGTCCATGGTTTGTTGTCCCAAACGCAAATCATGGAACTCATTTGCCTTTTCGTCATAAAAGCGTTTCGTCAAGTACCTTTCTTTCAAATATTTCTGGAATCTGTCCCAAGTAACATTTTGCTCGTTTACTCCTTTGACAATCTTAACTTCCTCTCACCATAGGGTGGCCTTCCCTTGTAGCTGAAAAATGGCTAATCGGGCCTTGAGGTTGTGGTCATACTCATACAACTGGAAATATTTGTTCATGTTGATCAACCATGCCTCAGTTGCTTCTTCTTGCTCTCCATCGAAGTGTGGTGGTTTGATCTTACGGAATTCTCCTTGCAGTTCTATTCATTGTCTCTTTGATGTCTGCTGCTCGGAAGCGTTGTCAGATCGTTTTCCCTGCTCTTCATCCCTTTCTCTTGACTCCTCTAGCTCGGTGTGGTGGGTTTGCTCCTTCGACACACCCTGTTATTTGGCACTGGGATTCAGCGGCTGCTGATCTTTTTTGTCAGACAGACTTTTTAAAATTCTTTCCTGCTCCATGGTTAATCTAGCATAATCCTCCCGCAAACGGGACATTTCGTTTTTCAGTTCCTGTACTGTCTCCAATATTGCTAAATTTGTACTGCAGGTCTCCTCCCCAAGTTGTACCCATAATTCTGGGTTACCCCCAAGGTCTGTTGTAGGTCCTTGGCCTGCTACAAACCTGTGTGGGGCACTGCTCACCTTTCTCATGTTAACTGTCCTGCGGATCTCCTTGCTCTTAGCCTGAGAACAAAATCAAACTATTAACTGCTTCCTTTGAATGAATAATAAAATTTCAATTGCAAAACATATTTAAAGTTTCATTATCTCTTTGTTTCCTAGAATTTATCCCAGAGGCCACAGCTGTTGGAACCTGGGCTCTGATACCAATTGTCATGGATCCCCATGGTAAAAAAAAAAATTATGCGATAATTTAAACCACTAGGCACTATGCTTAAGGGTATGTTTAATGGTATCATAATTGTTGATATGTCACCCAAGTGACCGTGGCATACACCTTATTAGTGCGTACAACTGACAGGCTGTCGGTCACACTTTCGCGTACCTTATCCTGATACACTGTACTTAAGGCAATTATATAAAGTTCGTACCTACCAATCCATATGGTTAACACGTACCCTATCTATGGCTCGTGGTATCGAAAGTTATGATGTCCATTGTATGCATAAGAGTTTGGATGACGGTTTACATAACTCTGGCATTTACTTACATGTACCACCCGGCGCGTGGCGTGGGCAGCACCCATCTGCCATCTCGGGATTCTCAGGACATCGACGGTTTGGAATTTCGGAAAGTGATCCGACGGTCGCCATGCCTATTCACCACTATACTCCACCCTTGGCACCGTTTGGTGGATTCATTTCCTCGCAGCAAGTTCTGGAACCCGGCTCTGCTCTCTGCCTGGGCGAAGGGCCGACCTTCGATGGTGCGGGGTTTGAATAGAGTAGGTAATATAACCCTGGTCTTCTTTGCATTCGTTGACAGTAATATACTTTTATTTTGTTTCTCTCATGCTCACCCAAAGGTGGATACTATGGAGTAACAGGATGTATGTCTTACCCCGCAGATATTCATGCTCCAAATACCAGGGTTTCAGTTGGCGATGGCAGCGATATGGGCGCTAATACCTGCATCACTTTTCGGGTATGATGAAGGTTTCATGTGCAATAATATTGGGGTTATATCCGTCTATAATTTTTACAGGTCACTGGGTCTGAACATAATTTATATGTCCCTATTTTGGAATCCATAGTTCTGGTTTTTAATTAACTATGAGGCTGCGATCCTTGAACTTGTTTCTCTGAGTCTCCTCGGCTGGATTTTAGATGAGTGACCTGGGTTATCGCTCAGGACTTGTCCTTTTGTCTGCTTTTCAGAAGTTTTGTGCTTACATGCACTCTGTATATTTATTTATCAGTCGCACCTCTGAACATGGACATTTGTTTAGAATTTTGTGTATATATATATATTATGGTTTCCATACATGGTTTCAATGCTCAGAGTTTTCTAGATTCGTCTGGTTGTTAAAGACCTTTCTCCTTAAAATAATGGTACCGAGCAGTCTTGTGCAAATGTATGGTTTTATTCTGGTGAAATGTTTTAATATATGTATGCATACTTTCTTTTTCTGGTTAATAACTCGAATAAGTGGTTTATATATGTGCGTACTCCATTTCTGGCTTTGATTATTGCCTCATACATGATTAGTTAAGACAATCTTTAACTTTTGCCCCGCCATGGTTGGTTACATGTTTGAGCAGATAGACTACCGGTTATTGGTCACATTTTGGGCAATTTGGATTCACGGCATGACTGTATTCCAGTTAACTCTACAGGTACTTTGTGGTTTGAATTTGCTTAGTCACTCGAGGGTTTTCAAAGCAGTTTTCTTTTCTTATTATTCTACCGCACCTGTGTCTAACCGTATACCCATGCGACCAAAGTCGACCCGTCTAGTGGTTCGACCGAAACCAGTATCGCCCAGGTTTGGGTGTATGGTACTTCCACTAACCGGTTAGTCTCTTAAGTCTGGTATCGGCAGTCTCTTGGCGATTATACTATTATTGGTTCTCGCTTCCTCCTATAGAGGGCAATACCGATTTCAATCACCATTCTACTATCCGATTGTATAGATTGTCATCAGTGCGTGCATGCAACTTCAATGTTTTTACCATACCAAACCATTGAATCTATTTGGTCTTATACTTATGTATATTTTTTAAAAAGGGAAAACAATATCAAGACTTAGCCTCCTACATACTCTATGTTCTCGGAGGGTGTCCCTTAGTCCTTGTTCGAGCTTGCAACCCGAGGGTTTATACAGGACCCGGGTCAACAATTCTTCTACTAGACTATCGTTCACATATGGGCGATACGATTTATAATTGACTATTGTTTTCGGGTTGCAATAACCCCAACTCTACTCACCTTCGGGTGAATTCAAGATTTTTAACCTGCTGTATAATCTTTGTTTTAAGACCAATTGCTATCATAATAACAGAAATTTCAATTCTAAGCAAAATAGTGAATCATTGATACCTAATAGGTGACCACACCCGGCAAATATTTATATTTCAGTCCTACACTCTTTAACATAAACCGTAAGCTCTAAATGAACAATAATATGGACAGTAATTTGATGATTATGTTCGGTGTATCTACATCATATGAATTACCTACAAGTATTTACTCACTTACCTGCGCCGATGTGACTTACAAGTTGCTCCAGAAGCTGAGCCTTCACTACTCTACTGCTTCCAACGTTCCACCCAACCTTGAGGTTTGTCCTTCCGGACTGGAACCTCCCCCCGAGCTCTTGCCGAGTCACTACCCTCAGCAAGACACTGCACTTTTGTGCCGGGCTATCTGGTCATTCACAGACTTAGCCTTCTTCTTTGTTTTCTGTGTGTCCTCTTCCTTTTGCCTGCTTGTCCTCACAATGCAACCAAACCTTTTCCCCTTTTGCCCCCCCCCCCCACCAGGAAGGCAGTTAGGGCCTTTTTGATACACATCGCAACCACCTTTTGGTAGTTGCCCATTTCAAGAAACTTTTCTTTTTTTTTTTTAAAAGAAAATAACACAGAAAATATTATTACATCTAAACTAATAGTAACAGTCATTTCAATTTACCATTTACTGTATTAAAATAGAATATTTACATTTAACCTGGGGCATCACAATTTACTTCCCACTATTATTTATGTTTTCTTCAGCACTTATGTAAGAGTAAATTGTAAATGTATAGATTTATTAGTGACTACTACCCACCAAAATTTATGTAAATACTTGTGACTAACTAAGCAATTAATTTATCCTCTTTACATCTCAATTTATTAGTTCTGCCAAAGCAAAACTCTAATAATCCATTTAACTATTGACCAATATTAATTTAACATTAATCTCTAATTTTAAGTGACAAAAACCCAGCTACCTTACAACATTTATTCTTTAAAAAAATTAGTTGTACCAAAAATAGAAATAATTTTAAATTATACTTCAAAACCAATAAAATTTAGTCTCTATTATAAACTATTTATTTTTTACAAACCAATAAATTTATTTATTTTTAAATAAAATTCTTTGCACTTGTAAAAGTTACTTCATGGGAGGGGAATATAAACTTTATACATTGTTTATGGTAGGCCAACAGAAACTTTATACTAAGGAAAGCTACAGTAAACAAATAGAATGCTTTCAAAATTTGAAAAAGAATTTTTTGTCCAAAAATTACGTTGGGCCATATTAAGCCAACAGAATCTTTTGAAGTTTGCAGAATAATTTTGCCAAATTTAATTTTTGTTCATATTCAACAAGTATATTATTCTAACAATTTGAAGAAGATTTTGTTGATGGAACTGGGAAGATATATAGAAGTGAACATGATTATTGCATTAAATTTATGATAATTTATATGGAGTTGTCTATAATGTGATTTTTTGGAGATTTCGGTGACGGAATCTGGGGAAAGAAATTGAGGTTAAATTTTGATTTGTTGCAGTTAAAATGGTTTTTTAACTGCATATTTGGATTCAGCACCCTGAAAAACCTTGCAACAACTTGATTGTGCAGAAACTAGCTATCAAACTTGGGATTCCAATAAATTGCTGGCTGATTTTGACCAGAAAAACCCACTGGAAAAACTTCCAAAAAATCTCATAATAGACAACTGCAATTTATATACGCAAACCGTTGTAGATTTTACAGCAATTTATCCACTGTTATTTATGATTCAATTATAACTGCCCACTACCACCGCTGCCAACTAGCCATCATGAAAACAAAAATTGGGTAGTGTGATTATTCTAACTTTTCTATTTATTTCAACCTAAAAACTTTCTACATTACTTAATTACTCCAAGAATGAAATTAGGCTTTGGAGTTGTCTATAATGCGACTTTTTGGAGATTCCGGTGACGGAATTCGGCGGAAGAAATGAGGTTAAATCTTGATTTTTAGCAGTTAAAATGGTTTTTTAACTGCATATTTGGATTCAGCGCCTTGGAAAACCCCTGTGGGCCATTGATTGTGCAGAAACTAGCTATCAAACTTGGGATTCCAATGAATTGCTGCCGGATTTTGACCGGAAAAATTCGCTGAAAAAGCTCTCAAAAAGTCGCGTTATAGACTACTGCTTAGGCTTTTAGTCAGCTGCTGTGTTCAGGATAACATTATATATTAAATGGTGGTCCTCCTACTTTTTTTATTATACTCAGTTCACCTGTTCCCACCATCAGAGCGACGTTTGTTTCAAACCAGACAAAAACACTTATATTATGTACCTACTCAGTTAACTGTCATGAATTTTTTAAAACCATGCCAGCCTTATGGTTTAGATCGATAAGCATCCACGTGAATTATGTTCAACTGTTTTCATAAAATTTAGCGCTGCATAAGAATGGCAAACAGAAAAACCAGAATAGATCCGGGTCCAGGTGCAGAAACCCAGATATTGGCGAAGTGCACGACGACAAAAAAACGAATGGACCCGAATACTGATGCAGAAAGCCAGATACTGTGGTCAAATGGCATTAATGCTTTCTGCATTTTTTTTTTATTTAAATCATACACTTTCCAGGTCTCTAATGGGCATTGCATATCTGAGGATGTGCCCAACTAAATTTCGAAGCCCTAGCCTAAATCTTAGGTTTTGGTTTATTTTTAAGTTAATTTGGTTCAAAACTGGGTATTAATAATAAAAATTGACAAATTTGCATAGTCAAAATGAGAATGTTCTATCCATTCATACATTTTAAAAAATTTTAAACTATTAGTGGTAGCAAGAGGGCATGGGTCTTTTATGGCAGAAATCAAAGTTGGTTTACTTAAGACATTTTTTTTGCTAAAGAATTTCAGGGTTTTTTTTTTTTAATTTGTTTGGTTACTCCATTTTAATAATTTAGTGTTTGGTTAAGAGGAAATATTGTTGGGAATCACGATTGCCGTTAAATCAAAATCCACAGATGTTAGTCAACGATCACATCGCTAGAAATAAGGACCCATGAGAGGCAGTTAGTCCATGTCGTGAGACACACAGAGAGCATTGGTTTATCCAATGCCCAACAATCTTCCTCTCAACGCGAGTGGGGTGTGTATCGAACTCGAATCTACGCTCTCATACCAGTTGTTGGGAATCACGATTATTGTTAGACCAAAACCTCGAGGTGTTAGTCAATGATCGCACCGCGAGAGGTAATGTAAGGCCCCCGGGTCACAATTGCACATTGGCGAGTTAGGCACGAACGGTGGATGCGTTTAACCGACGAGTTGAGGACGAGTCGTCGGGGCGCGTGATGGGCGAGACGAGATGGTCGCACAAAACTGACGAGTTGACGACCAGCGTGCCCGACCGACGAGCTGGATCAACCAAACGAGCCAAGGACACACCCACACGATGAGTTGGAAACATGACTAAGTGTGGAAGAGCGTTGGTGAGTTTATAGGGGCGAGTGACCAAAAGTATGGGTGCCCCTACACTTGGGCCGACGGTGGAAAAATACATTAAGTGTTAAAACGATGGGTTCGCTTGGTGGTGGCAAGCCCCCACACATTGTTGGCGAAGTGTATAAGTAAAGCAAGCGGAGAGGTGGAGAGATCATGCAACGAGCCAAGCAAAAACAAGTTCAAGTATTCAGGCGAACGAGTCAGAGCATAGGCGAGGGCGATACGCCCGTAGTGCGGGCGGAACCGTGTTTAGAACAATGTGGAGGTTGACGGGCAAATAGGTCGCAGTTCGGTGGGCGATCGCACTGCAGCAGGTGGATGAACCGTTGGTCAGCAGACAAGCATGCAATAGGCTTGCGGGCAGTCGACGCGAAATAGGTGGACAGGTTGCGGGTTGGTTGAAACAATGGAACGCCCCGAGGTGAGCTGGGCAGGTGGACCGTGTATGGCGGTGTGTCCAAGGTGAGTCAGGGGGACGACCTAGGTGGGAAGTGTGCCAATGGCAGAGCTGAACAGACAGTCGTGCACGACGACCCAGGAAGCGAGTAAAGGAAGGTTGGCACAGCGTATATGCACAATGGTGCGACTGTGTTGGGCAGGTCTGCACAGTGCAGCAGCCGAGTCGGGTAGACAGGTCGAGCTGCACGACAACCATTTCTTATTGTAAAAATTATAACTCGGTCGAGCTTGTCTCCTGAGGAAATTGTAAAACAATATTCTATAAAAGAATTATTGTTATTACATGTGTTCTTGTGTCTCTTGCATATGGCTAAAGATTGATGTTTATTCCAGAATTTAAAAAGTAAAGATGATCACAGATGAATGTGTTAGGCGTAGTCCGTAAAATAACTTAGAAGATAAAATGTTTTAGTGTTTAGCCGATCTCGCACGTGGACTAACTCGTGAAAAAAGAGTTGGGGGCGTAACAGATGGTATCAGAGAAAATTGCAGAGATCAGGTATGTATGCAGTCTGAAATTTTGGAAAGGAAATCTTGAATTCACAGTTTGGTGTTTCTAGACTTGGAGGTTGATGGCAAGACTATCCAAGCATTAGTGGACACGAGTACCACACATAACTTCATGAATACACGTTTCGCGAAAGAAGTTGGGTTGCAGATTATCTCTTCGGATGTGGAGGTCAAGGAAGTGAACTCAAAGGATAAGTTGGTTGGATTGGCAAGTGAAGTGCCAATTCGGATTCAAGACTGACAGGCTCGATTGGACTTCACGGTAATGGAGATGAACGACTTTGACATGATATTGGGGCATGATTTCTTGAAGGGAAATAAGAAAATTATTGTCATGTTCTACAATGATATTATGTTGATTGGAGGCTCACGAACTTGGACTTTGCCTACTCATAAGCAAAGGAAAAAGTCAAGATGCAGCTTGTTTCTGATGTATGTTTAGAGAAGGCTATGCAGGAGTTAGATGTAGAGACATATGCGACAGTCATCAGGGAAGTTGATAGCGATTATGGAGTGGGGATGTCTGTTTCAGCTAAAATTTCTAATGTGCTAGCCAAGTATGCAGATTTGATGCCCGATGAACTACAAGAGAAACTTCCACCAAGCCGTGCAGTGGACCATAGCATTGAGCTAGAGCCAGGGAAGCAACCTTTGGCAAAAGCTCCTTATCGATTGTCAGGGCCGGAGTTGGAGGAATCGAAACGATAGTTGAAAGAGTTGACTGATGTAGGTTTCATAAGGCCTTCAAGGTCCCCATATGGAGCTCCAGTATTGTTCCAGCAGAAGAAAGACACAAATGAGCTACAAATGTGCTATGATTATCGTGCTCTTAACAAGAAGATGATAAAGAACATGTATCCTTTGCCATTAGCTGTTGATTGCTTCGATAAGCTTATGAAAGCCCAAGTTTTTTCCAAGTTATACTTGAGGCATGGGTACTATAAGGTGCGGATAGTGGAAGGGGACAAGAGGAAGACTGCGATTGTGACAAGGTATGGAAGTTTTGAATTCCTTGTTATGCCATTCGGGTTATGCAATGCTCTTGCCACATTTTTCACTTTCATGCATGATTGACTACGTCCATATTTGGATTCGTTCGTAGTAGTATACTTGGACAACATCTTGGTGTACAGTGTGTTACACAGTAATTTGTCACCATCCCTTTTACCCCTTCTACCGCACATTGGAGGACTTATTCCGGGACCTGTGAGAAGTGACATAACCTAAAAACACTTGCATTGTATCCCCTTGAGTATGTACTTCATATGCCTTGAAGACACCTTCTGCAAAATACCCATAAAAATAGCCCTTTTTCCATTGGCGCAGCTTCACTTTGTATCACTCGTGCCAATGGGGGAAATCCTCCAAAGAGGGCGCGCCAGCTGGTGCTCTGTCTCAGAGTCGCACTCGCGCCAGCCCAGTTGGGTAAAGTTTTTAACAAACAAACTTACGAAGGTTATTCCTAACTTATTCATGAACTGATTCCAGCTTGAGTTAGTTCACTTGGGCTTCGAATTTCCATAGAAGGGGAGTAGTTCTCCACCTCTCATGGAAGCTTCCTAATGATAAGGCCAATCCCATGAATCTTGTGAATGATCCTAACTCTTTCTCCTTTCTCTATATAAGCTTGTCCTTTTACCTTTGACAAGCTAGTTAGTAATTCTACTCTTCAAGCTCCAAATTCTAAGTCCCAAAGTCTGAGAATTGCTAAGCTCATGCTATAAGAGGCCTTCTTCACCGCCATAAGGCTAAATCTTAAATGAGGAGATCCTTGTCCAAGTAACCAAGGTGAGAGAGGCTTGTTCCCCATTCCCAACAAGCCTTGCAAGGCATGTGTTGTTGATCACCCAGCCAAAGGAGGATTTGACGTCAGAACTATGGTTGTATTCTTCTTTGTTTATCAATAATAATAGACGACTATCATTATGGTTCCACTCTTATTGTCTTTATAATGATGTTTGAGTTATATCCTTTCTGACTGATATATAGTTGCATCTCTTGGATTTTATGCTTGTATTTGTGTCGTTCTTTGCATGTGCAGGTGTCCATTCATGAGGATCTTGGGGATTGTGACCAGCTGGAGCGAAAGAACGGGAGCGACGACTCTTCTACAAATACTAGTGTTGGATTTGAGGTAGACCCTCATCATCGGTCTTTAATTTGCAATTAGGAACCTGCGTGTTAACATTGTTTGATTGTTGCTAGACCCCATTTAGGCTAGTGGGAACGCCTTTGTCCGCAGAGGGGATTTACCTCCACAACAATTTGGCGACTCCGCTGTGGAGTTGGTTTTTTGCCTTGTTGTTTGATTTTTCTTGTTTTTTGATTTGTAAACTTTAGACGGAGCCTAAAGTACGGCCAGATAGCCTTCGAAACACTATTGTTCCGCATTAGAAAAGTAGATCAACGCCACTTCATTCCATCTCCAGTTTGGTTTACGAACTGAACGGCTTGGAACTTGCCTTGTTTCTTTGTTATTTCTTGGTTTCTCCTGCTTGATTAGCCTTTTGGGTTGAATGCCTGTGTTGCTTCTTGCCTCTTGGTGTACCTAGGTATTGTTGATTTGGCCTTGGCTCTTTTGTTTTTATTTTTCCATAGCAAACTCGACTGGTGCTAGTTTATAGCGTTACAGTCGTGCCAGTTGGTGCAAGTTGCACATTTACAACCCGCACCAATTCTTGAAAGGCGATAGTTGCAGCCTGACAGTCGCGCCAGGCCTGGGAACTTTTGAAGTTTGCTTGATTGTGAACCTTCTGAGCTTGGTTTTTGTCCTGGGTACCTTTTTTAGACTACTTGAGTGTGTTGGGGTGTGATTTGACTGGCTTTGATCGTTACCCTTTGGGTGTTTTCTTTTTTCTATCGATTTCACATTTCTAGCCCTAGGGCATCTAGTGGCTTTGTGTGTCGAGCCTTCCTCAGGTGTTTTGATCTTTTTCTGGTCCATTCGACTCTTGGTTTGCTCCCTTGCACTTGTTTGGTAGTTGTAGATCGTTTTTTTGCATTATTTGGGTGACTTGCTTTGCCTTCACTTGAATTCCGCTTCGTCTCACTTTGAGCCTAGATTACACGGCTCATTGGTGTCTTTGGGATCTTTTTTGTTCTTTGGAAGTTTGATTTGTGATTTAAGGAACTGAATGTGTTTGTATTGAATAGAATTTGTTTGTTTTCATTTCTCAAAGTTGTTTAGTGCATTTTGCCATCATCAAAAAGAAAAATCTCTTTTGCTTTGAACTAGTTAATGAGAATTAGAACTTTTCATTTCAATTAGTGATTAGTGATCTTAAATAAAAGTTTGTTAATTTGCATTAGCTGCATTAGGGAAGTTCTTCATTGTTTTGTGATCGTTTCGTTTGCATGAAAGCTCTTGAACTCTCTTGTAATTAGCATTCATCGAATGAAATGACATGTTTTGGCATATAGATTGCATTTAGGGAATTTTGAGAGATTACATACGGTAGGACCTGAAAACCGAAACCTAACACAAGATCAACTCTAAAATAAACTGAATGAATCTAACAACGCATTGGAACATAACACTCACATTCTAGAGGTCTAGGCTAGAGACGTGCTTCGGCGTTGTTAAACCTAGTCGCTTTTGTTTCCACTCAAGGTTTGGTGATTCCTCCTTTTGTGACTCAATTGTGGTCTAGTACGGACTTGTGCTCCCACGTACTGTCGAGTATATGGGAAGAATCCACTAGGTTATCATCATTTATCCACAGGAAGCCATGTCTGCCGCCTTACAACCCGTAACACACCGAACACAACATTCGGGAAGATTGACTGCCGTACGGAAAGTCCTTGGTTTTCATATGATTGCTAAGGTGTATACGCAGTTTTACGGATTGTCTGGTAAACCCTTTGCCTAGTTCTCCAGAGTAGTCACTTTTTGATCCTTTTCGAACTCCCTAAAAGAAAAGGCTCACCTGAGCATTTGCCACTTCGGGCTCATTAAATATTCGAAGGCAACTAGAGTCATATTTTTGTCCTTTTCTCGACTCTTTAAAGATGAAAAGGTCAAGTTATGTCCTTATGTCTTAAAAATTTATTCGGCCATGATCACACTTACCCTGTTAGATCTTGTTTGTGTTAGTTTGAGTAGGGTCTTTTCTCGTTAGCTTGTCTAGGATTTTTGAATCAAATCATCCTGGAAGATCCATCGATCCCATCTCCCATCCCTAGTGACCAAGGGTCTCCTTCTTCTGCTGCTCCTGAGACACCAGTTTGTGGTGACACTTTTCCTGTTATTCCAAGTGTCCAACCGTTGAACTCTCGTGCTCTAGAAGACGATATTCACAATCTATTTTGGAACCTTGTTTGGGAACCTTATGAAGAGGATTTTCCCTCTACTCCTACTGGTGTTTCGGTCCCGATGTCTTCCTCTGATATGGATGACACATCTCCTGTAGCAAGTGCGACACATGTTTTGTCAAGTATCGAGACTCCTATCCCGGCCACATCATCGGTTATAACTTCTGCCTTCACTGTCACCCCTCTCGGTGTTATAGTACCCTTACGCTATAGGGCTTTGAGGGATGCCATGGGCTCCAGGAAATCCTCTTCAGGTACCATGTGGGATCATAACATCATTCCCACTACGGGATATTTTATTTCACAAGTTCACAATATAGTTGTCACGTCAGTTCCGACTATTCTGACTATTTGTGTAGCGTCTTCAACTCTGATTGTTAGTGTCGTTACGGCGTCTTCAATCGTAACTACTGTTGCTGGTCCATCCCACGGTTCAGTACATAGTGGCCCATCGACACATACACCCAAAGTTTTCCATCCTGCAGTTAGTGCTCCACCTTCTTCTGGTGCCATTCCAACAAGGGAGGCATATACTCAATATTTGCATGTCGTCCAGAATCCGGGTGCGCAAGGTCCTTATTATGACCCCATAGGGAATCATTTGTATACCTCCTTGCCATCTCAACCTACGGTTGAGGTCTCGGTCCCGTTGAGTGTCGCTTGGGGTACAACTGGTTATGGTGGTGGCCAAACGCTTCGTCCGGATCAAGGACAACCTTACCAAGGACCATCATCTCAAGCTCAACCGTCTTACATGCAGCCTTCTTATGGGCAGCAGTGTTACGGGCAAACCTATCCAAGGCAGCCTGGAGGCCCACAAGGACAACCCTTCCGGGGACAACCCTCGGCCTATGGTGGTCCGTCTTTCACCTATCTTGGGCAACCCTCTGGAAATCCGGGACAACCTTACATCCAACAAGGACAACCTGTTGTCCAGCAGGGATACCCTTCTGGGCAACCCTACGGGCATCTAGGACAACCTTATGTGCAACAAGGACAACCTGGAACCCAGCAAGGGTACCCTTCTGGGCAGGGTGGTTAGCCTTACGTATAGCAAGGCTAGCCCACTGCTCAGCCTAGTCAATCATCTGGACAGGTTGGTCAACCCCAAGGTCAACCAGCTACTGAGTCCGCTCAGCCATCTGTTCCGCAAGGAAAACCATCGGTTGTACAAGGACAACCTAACACCCAGCAAGCTCAACCTTCTGGGCAAGGAGGTCCGTCCCAAAATCAACCAGGGCAACCTTCCGGCCAGGTGACCCAAACTCCATCCTCTCAAGGACATCTTTCTGGGCCTGCTCAACCGGGCATGCAGATGGTGATTGCTTCTCAAGCTCAACCCGGTTTTTAGCCCCAGACTCAAACTGGTCTTCAGATGCAAGGTGGGTTTCAATCCCAACCTTTTTACCAAGCCCAGCCTGGTCCCCAAGCTTAGTATGGAGCCCAGCAACCGTATGGATACCAGCAACCCCAGGGGCAAGCTCAGTTTGCCCTGTATCAAAATTATCAACAGATGCAAGTCGCTCCTTATCAAAATTACCAGCAACAGTATGTTGCTCCTGCAAGCCATGTTGGTAATCAATGGGTTGCTCGGGGACAGATCCAGGGTCAATCGTTTGGTTATGGCTATAACCCATATGGACAGAATCCCTACGGATAGAACCCTTATGGGCCTGGTCTGTCCGGACAAAATCCGTGGGGGCAACCAGCAACTGGTTGAAACTCTGGGACTACCTCGTATCCGCAGCCGCAGATGTCCTTCAATCCTCAATTACCATTCTTAGCAACGTTGGAACTGCCAGATGTATCTAAATTAACTAATGATCCTATCCTGCATAATCCATTCTCGCCACCAGTTCCAACTGAGATACCCAGCGATTGTCTCAAATTCGACGACAAGGCTGGAGAAGATCCTCAGGCCCATGTTATGACTTATCACCTCTGGTGTTCGTCAAATTGATGGCTTGATGATTCAATCCAGCTCCGCTTGTTCGAAAGGACTCTCACCGGTTCGGCTGCTAAGTGGTACATTGAGTTGACTCGTGCATCCTTTCAAGATTTCAATTCGTTGGCAATGGCATTCCTGACTCATTTTTAGTTACCCATTCGTTATGAGACGGGGACACATCTCCTCATGTCTCTCAAACAGGACACGGCCACGCACATCTCCGATCATATACATGAAGGGAGACGACGTCGTCGGTTGATCAAGTTCTGGATTCCTGATCAACTCCTAACCGATTGGTTCACGACCTCGTTTGTCCCTAAAATCGCACGAGACATTTCTATGGGAGCTTGTGTAACTGAAGAGCAAGCTATCGCACGCGCTCAATACCTTGACTTAGTTTATTCTCAGTCAGGTACCTTATATGAGTATTTTCCTAATGCCCCAAGACATGATACATCCAAAGCTCCGCCAAAGCCATCTGTTGACAGTGTTATTGGCTCTGTAAATCTGTCGTCGAAGAAATCATCCTCGAACCCTAGGAAGCAAAAATCGAATGCTTCAAACGAAAACACTTCTTAAGGTGTATCTAATTCTGGAAGTACTTCCGAGATCAACGTCATCCAGTCCACCACGACGGATAAAGCCTCGAAAGGAAAGAAAAAGGGGAAAGCGAAGAATAAATCTGAGCAACCCAAACAAGACTCCTCCAAACCTCCACCCGAGGAAGGAGCCAAACATAAACCGAAGTATCCTTGTCTTATCTGTGACGAGGATCACTACACAAAATACTGCCCAAGGCGGTCCGAAGTTAGTCATTTATTGAAAGGTGCTCCTGGGATTCCTATGGTTCTGAAAGAACCTTTACCCTCACAACAAACCCAAATGGTGGCCGATCCATCCTAGTCTTCTTCTCCCTTTGGTTCCCAAGTATTCATGGCTGGAACCATTCCCGTTCATGTTACGACTCAAGCAAAGGAATATCCGTCATCCGCGGGGAAGGAGCCTGAGGTCCCCTCAAGCGCTCCTCGATCCAGTTCTGGTCCGCTCCACATTGAGAGACCTAGCACTAAGACGCCAATTCGACCCCCTGCTAAAGGTGTACTCCGGAGATCATCTTACAACCCAAATGCTCGTGCTGCCCAGAACTATAGCATCGTTGAGGACTTAGCTTAGGGTCCGTCGGCTATGTCCGCTTTAGAAGTTCTCCAGAGCTGCCCCTCCCAGAGGAAGTCCCTGCTATCGGCCATTGGTGGCATCGACCCGGCCGACTCGGATTTGATCACCTTTGATCTTGAGAGCCATGTGCCAAGACTGCCTCATCATATTGCTTTCCTCATTCAAGTCATCATCAATTCGAAAACGATTCATCGTACAGTTATTGATGAAGGCGCGTCAACTTGCATTATGTTTATTGCTTGTTGGAAGGCGATTAGGTCTCCGACTTTGAGTCAATCTCCCACGACACTGGAAGCCTTTGATGGGAGAGAATCCCACCCCTATGGTATCCTCCAACGATTGCCGATTACTTTGGAAGGGAAGACCGTTGAAGTGGAAGTTGAGGTTGTTGATGCAAATCTTACTTACAACCTCCTTTTGGGCCGGAGCTGGACGTATGCCATGCATGCCGTGGCTTCATCCCTCTTTCGTGTCATTCGTTTCCCTCATCAAGGGAAAATTGTCATGATAGACCAGCTCTCCTTCTTCGCTTCTTCTTCTGAAGGCAATGTGCCTTTTGTGGAGCATACCTCCATCCCCTTCGAGAGTGTGGGAGCTGGGCTCTTCAAAGACCCTACCCTCATGGGTGTCTTTTTGCTCCCACCTCCGAACCTTGCTTCGCTTAGTTTGGTTTCTACTCGTTCTGATCCCCCATTGCACACTGTTGCTACCCTCGACCCCTTTGCAAAAGGGGGCATTGATCCTCTAGCTTGTAACCCTTCCTCGGCCGGGGGGCATGGGCAGATCATCGATGCCGTTGATTATGTTATACAACAGGCCGAGACGACACCTACACTATCTAGGCTAGTTACGCAGCAATGCAATAGGGTAAGTCTCGAAATGGGCTTGACTTGAACAAGTATCATGCGTGCACTTTATTTTTGTATATACGTGTACTTTCAGCAAGTGTGCTGTGTGTGCATGTTTTCATGTTTTTGTCTTGGTGTGTTGGCATGATTGCCGCTTATTGTGTCTTTTTGCCTCGTGGACAGATGTCTGGATTGCCTTATATTGGTTTCGATGATGGTGCCTCCCGTAGTACCCGCAATTTGTCCTCTGTGGCATGGGTGATCTACGATCCTCATGATGAGTTAGTAGACATTCAAGGGGTCTATCTAGGTTGTACAACGAACAATGTTGCTGAGTATAGTGCTATGATCGAATTACTAGCTGAGGCAATTAACCTCGGCATTCGAACATTTGTTGTGAACTTGGACTCTCAGCTTGTCGTCCACCATCTCAACGGGCGTTATTCCGTCAGAGACCATTGGATCTTAAGGTTGTATTTACGTGTTAAGTTGTTAGAAAGAGATTTTGATTTCATTACTTATCAACATATTCCAAGACGACTTAATACGTTAACCGATGCATTAGCTAATTATGTGTTGGACAGGCATTTGCATAACATGTAATTCAAAATAACATAAGAAGCATAAAACACAATGAACCATAAAACATATATATATATATATATATAGGTGTGTCCAAATGTTTGCACCGCGTGTGTCATCAAAAAATAATACATGTTTGTCATAGTACATCCGGAGACAACATGTCTCTCAAAAAATATGCATAGAAAAGAAAGCCTAGATATCTAGTCCCGGTGGTGCTCATGGTAGCATGTCACCGCTCGCACTAAACATCTCAAGAGCCGGTGGATGCGAGTTGGCACCCCCAATGTGTGCCTCTAGCACGCTAGTGGGACATCTGCTAGCCAAGCGTAATCTGGAATCCCTCGAGTGATAGCCTCGAGGTTCTGAATGAGCTCCCCTCTGTCACCACCCTCCTCCTAAGGATCCGCTGCTGCTGCCAGGTGTCTCCTCGCAATGGGAGACATGCTAGCTGGATGCTCCAGGCCAACATCTGCATGTGCATATAAATGATATTAGAACAAGCGTGTATTAACAAAAAAAATCATAAAAATACAAAATCAAAAAGCGAGATCATACCAATCTCCTCGTCCCAGTCCTCTCCCTCCGGCAGAGGGAGGTCAGGGTCTCTGGTGAAGTCTGTCCCCGCATACGGCTAGTCCTCCACCACAATCAGTTGGTGGCAAAGCCACCCGAAAAAGTCAGGTCTGAAAGACATTTGCTGACCGCCACCACCACTCGGCATCAGTGCTGCCCATCGAGCCATCCTCGGCTCTCGAGGTGCCGGGTCAGGAACAAAGGCCCCTTGGCCCTAGAAGCTTGGCACACGTTCCAAGAAGAACGTCACCAAGATGGAACCATACCCGAACTGTTGCATCTTGCCACGCTTGGCCTTTGTCAGCTGCCTCTTCATATTGGTCGTCACAGCTGACGCCCAATTGAAGACCGTCGGGCTAAGGCACTCTGTCGCTAATATCAAGTGGTTCTTCGTGGCTTTGTGGGGCGCCTGTGCCCCTGCAGCTCGTGTGATGGTGAATAGAAAAGATCTGAGTGTCAGGTCCTGGACAGTGGGGATATCCACTTTTGAGTTGCCCGACCCATATCTTGCCCCTAGGAAAACTCGAGCCTCCACCTTTTCCATCTTCTCCCCATATGGCCTACTACTAGTTAGTCAGGGCACCGGCCCTCTTCGTGACAACCCAGTAAGGAAGTAGACATCAGATACATCTAACTCCAACACTTGGTCCCGTATCCGGAACACCTGTTCCTGTACGTCCCATAAGTTGATCAGATACTACAAGAGCTCTAGCTGAGCTCGTAAATAGGACAGTAGGAAATATTTCTTGAGCCCACAAGCTCTAAGAGCTTCCATACAGTCCTCGTCCACTAAGGCCAATGTGTCCACTTGGTCATGTTCTCATTCCTTCCATACGATTACCATTTTCGCGTATTTCCCTGCAATCACAAGCCCAAAACATTGAATTAAACCCTTGTGGAAATTAAAATGCAGAGAAAAATGATTAAAATTGTTAAAAATTAAGCAAAAAATCCGCGAGGCCGTTGGCGCAAGCCTTTAGGAAAAGTTGCCCCATTGGCGCAGGTCCGTGCCCGAAACCCGCGCCAATGGGCGCAACCCATATTTTTGAAATCCCCTCTATGGAGGATGATAAAATGACCTAAAGAAAATTTGAAACAGATGAAAATGGAGTGGGGGAAGAGACCTCTTACCTGGCATTGATGGCACTCCGACTGGATCTGTCACAATCGTTGCTTGAAGATTGCACACCAAAGCCCTAATGTCGCTCTCAAGAGGTAAAAGTGAAAAGTAATTCTTGTTTTTTACCATTTTCACCCATTTTATAACTTTTTGGCCCTCAAATAGGTTTTAAAAGTCATTTTATGAATATTTTCATGTATACTTGTGTCGAAAATGGATTTTACGTCGGTTTCTTGTGCAGCAACAAGTGTTTGTGCGGCTTAGGCGACGAAGCAAGTTGTATTTTATACTTTTTCGGACTTGATAAATACACAAAAAGTCACTTTGGAGTCACCTTTTTTCTCTTTTCTGACTCTCTAAATGTGAAAAGAATGCCGAGTTGGTCCTCTCGACTCGTTAAATGTAAATGAGAGGTAGTCGTCTTTAAAACCCTTTTCCGACCGTGTAAAAAACGAAAAGATTGTCGGACCCTTGTCGTTTCAGGTTCGTTAATAGTCATGAAGCGACGTGGTTTTGATCGCTTTTTTACTTTTTCAGATTGGAATCACTACTTATGAAAAGTACTCCTTGGTTGTAATGATCGGGCGGTTCTTTCGAGCATTGTTTTATACTTTTTTTAGGCTCGAGAGACACAACTTTACGAAAAAGGATACCCTTGGAGTTTCCTTTTCTGCTATCTTTTCAAACTCTCTAAACATGAAAAGACGTCGAGTTCTTCCATTGTCAGACTCGTTAAAACTTAATGACGTCGGATTCCATCGAAATGACGCCTCCCAAGCATATGCTATCCCTGTCAAGCTTGTCATCAAAAAATAACCGGGGTACTCGCCAAAAATTGTGGGGAAAAAGGAACCAAAATTATCATCGTATCGGTAGTATGTCATTCTTGAACATGGCACTTGTCTGCATTCGTGTCTGGGTGGGGACATCTCATCTTGTTTTTACACTTGCTTCCGTGGGTTTGGGTATCCTGTTTGACCTCTCATCTGCTCATTGCCTTGTCACCATGACCCCTGATCATTTGATGTCAAATACTGCCAAGTCCACTGTCATGCCACCAATATGTTCAAGAGAAGTTGACCTCTGCAGAATACTCAACCTCCCTCTGATACCTCACACAAAACATCTTATCCTTCTCTGTTCGTTCGATGATGTGGAACATTATGGCCCACCTTTGATCAAGGTCACTTCCTGTCGACTTCAGCTCATTATCCAGGAAGTTGACTTAGAGACTCCCTTCAGGTGCCTTGGAGCCTGCATACCTCAATGGCAAGTTCTTCGTGTTTGACGTGAGGTTTTCATCATTGTTCTCCGATCAAATGATTCTACGGGTGTTTGACGCAGGCTCACTGATTCACATGCTGTAGATTGTACCTATAGCACCTTGAGGGCCATTGTCATTATTGGTGGTACCTATCGCGTCTATTAACAGTTTTCATTATTGACTGGTAATCAGACGATGTTCCTACATGTTCGACTTCAACTCGCATATTCGCATGCTTGAACTTGTACTTTGTTCGGGTCGAGATGGAGCACAAGACCCTGGATTTTGTCTGTTGAGATCCAGGTTGCAATTTTCTGGATTATTATGATCATTACATGACTCACTCACTGGATGGCTGTGACCATGCCTAAGTCTACTTATCGATCCTTACTGGATGGCTGCGCCCATACCTTGGATCTAGATTTTTATGTACTATGCTATGGATGGCTGCGCCCATACCACATATATCATGTACTTGAGATATCAGTTGTACTTCTTATGCAGGTTCTCTGGCGGCAGTGTTTTCAGTTGACCATGTTCTTGTAAAGCATTTCACCCCTCTCTCTCTCAGGCCTCATGCTTTAGGGGGAATCTGTTACACAGTAATTTGTCACCATCCCTATTACCCCTTCTCCCGTACATTGGAGGACTTATTCCGGGACCTGTGAGAAGTGACATAACCTGAAAACACTTGCATTGTATCCCCTTGAGTATGTACTTCATATGCCCTGAAGACACCTTCTACAAAATACCCATAAAAA
>APFE030653206.1:29527-39632 GCA_000404065.3 Pinus taeda
AATGATGTAATCAGCTGACCTTGTTCCTTTAGGGTATGAAACAACACTTTTAGGGTCTTAGAAGCCCTTGGTTTATGGACATATGTGATTGGGGTTGCAGTGCCCAAATATGTCTATGAAATTGCCTCCTAAAGCATGATGTCGTAAATCTTCTGATGTCGGGTGAAATGCTTTATCATGAGGATCCGAGGTTTTTCGAACTGGAAGGTGACCTGTAATAAGATACAATACAATACATTATATTCATAATATTTTTCATGATCTAGCTGAGGCGAGAATTCCCATGCTCAGCTTTATAAATTCATTTTCATGTACATAGGACAGAAAACTGTCTGTGTGGCAAACTGATGATTATGGTAGAGCCATTATCCCTTGGCTTGGATGATTATCTGTGCAGCTATGATGTACATTTGATGTCTTTATTTTCTTGAATATATCAAAGCTTGGATGGATGAAACTAGATCTGGGGTCTTCAAACTTGTTCAATCTTCGCCCGAAGTACAAGTCGATCCATGTGAAAAGATGTTCTAATGTCGAACATGGAAAGACATTGCCTGATTACCACCCAATGATGTAAGTTGTTAACAGGTGCAAAGGGATCACCGATAATGATGATGACCCTTAAGGTACTGCAGTACAATTCACGTGGTGTGAATACATGAGTCGATGTCGAACACCATGTAAATTTTTTCGGTTGAAGGTCATTGATGTAAACCTGTCGTCGAAAGTGAGAAACTTGCTATTGAGGCATGCAATCTTCAAAGTACTGAAAGGGTTGCTCCTAAGTCAACTTCTTGGATAATGAGGTGATGTTGAGAAGAAGTGACCCATCGTAGGAAGGCCTTAATGAATCCCACATCTACGACACGAAACGAAGCAAATGATTTTGTGGAGGTGAAAACGATTTGATGATACAAGGTTCAATGTGGTAGTCATGAAGGAATGAAGCGTGAAGGTATTGCAGCGGATGAGATGTTAGCTGGGTTGGTGAATTCTCTGAGCAACTTCTCTTGAACATATTGGCGACACTGAAATGGATTGGTAGCGTTAACCCCAAAAATGGATGGTACAGACGACCAATGGTGATATGACCAGTGAATGGAATAACCCAACCCGACTCAATCATGGTGATGGAGTGAAATTGTCATGTTCAAGAGCGACCTGCTACCAATAAAGTTTCTTCAAGTTTTCTTCCCAATTTTTCCCCAGTCATTTCTGACTAGTACGTCTTTATTTTTGTCAAGCTTGAGGAGGATAACATATGCTTGTTCTATAATTTTCCCTTCGGGCAAACCTGTCACTATGTTTTAGTGAGCCTAGTGATAGTGAAACTCGCTCTTGTCTATAATGGACAAGCTTTTCGCTATCATTTTAACGAGTTTAACGACAAAGATAACTCAGTCCTTTTCAATTTTAGAGAGTTTGAAAAGAGACATAAAGGAAACTCCAGTAATCCTTTTTTGTAGTGTAATCCCTTAAGTATGAAAAGGTATAAAATAATATGAAAGGGATGACTTTTCGATAGTTTTAACAAGCCGAATAAGAGAAGTGCTCGATCTTTTTGTGTAATGATCCCTCAGGTCCAAAAATATTAAAATCTAGAGGAGGGATGACACTCCCGATCGCTTTAACGAGCTGGAGAGGTCAATTGCTCGGAAATCGTTTCATATTTTACGAGTTAGATGAAAAGAGCTTAAAGGAGACTCGTTTTTTGAGGAACGAGTGATGTTTTTGGATAGAAACTTGTTCCAAGTAAGGTTTAGAACTTTTTCAATCACGGCAGTGTAAGGAAGGTGGCTAATAGAATCACTCGTCACAACTATTCCTCAAAAAGGGTAAACAATCAAATGGAGGCATATGATTGGCTAAAAAAGAGTGGAGGTGATGGTAAGAACACGACCAAGGCTCAAAAGCTGATAGCGATGCGATCACAAAGGTTATTTACCAAAGGATGGGTTCATTTTTTATTGAGCTTAAACTCCGGGGGAACATATGCTCATTGCTAGGTTTATTTTTTAACGAGATTGAACTTTGCGTAAACCTGCTCGTGCCAGTCGTATAATAAGGATGTCTCATCGATAGGTTCATTTTTTATGGAGCTTGCCCCATTCGAAATTTGCTCCGAAGCCTTTTGTTATGCAAGCTAGGAACGGCCAACCTACGAGT
Source organism: Pinus taeda (assembly GCA_000404065.3). Lineage (NCBI taxonomy): Eukaryota > Viridiplantae > Streptophyta > Pinopsida > Pinales > Pinaceae > Pinus > Pinus taeda. The sequence continues at coordinate 31,694 of APFE030653206.1, forward strand.
TTAAAGGGTTAAGAGCATACAAACCAAGAAAATAAAAGGTTGTTTTTCATTTGCATGCAAAAAGGTTTGCATGCCCCCATGTATAACAAAGTAGAGTTTTCAGGTTACCATACGAAAGTTCTTGCATTAGCAAGATTGTTCCATCTGCGTGGCAGACAAAACACTTCCTTGGCATTGTCCATCGAAATGGAAAAAGGTGACTGTTGTCAGTTCCAATCACATAACCTTTGATGGGGGCATCCTTTTCCAGGCTGATCCATTTTTCTAAATGGATAAGATTGTCAGACTAGTCATATCCTACGCGGAAACCTACCTTATATTTGGGGTTTTTCTGCTGAAGCAGAGCAGGGTGCATGCCTCTTGGGTTTCAATCAAAATCACCGAATCACTCGCGATCATCAGGTGGATAGACTGGATATTGATGAGACATTCCTTGCGTAAAAAGACCAGTTAGGGATGGAATTTGACTAGTAGCTGTGTTTGAACCAGGGAATGAAAGCTGGTCAACTAAGTGGACCACTCTGCCTTCATGTGGAAAACACATCACTCAAAAGAGTGAGGAAATGATAGCTCCCATGCCATAAATGTAGTCACGCCCAAGGAGTAGATTGTAATCTAGAGACGCTTGGACTACCATCACGTTTAGATGAATGGTTTTCCTTCTCAAAGTTATAGGCAAATTTGGAAGGATCCCTAACGGTCGACTGGTTCCTTTGTTAAAGCCTGTCAGATTTCAAATCTCAGGCATAAGTGATGGCGAACTAAGCACTTTCCAAGCAGTTGAGGAAAGGATACTCACAAAAGCCCCTTCATCTATGATGGTACCAACCATGATCATTTTTTAAGCTTGTACTATAATTCAGAATGGTACATTAGATGGTAGGCAGGGTGTCCCTAGTAGATTCCAATTGAAGGAAATGCCTAGATTTCTTGGAGGAGGGACCAAATAAACAACCCGATAAATCTTTGACAAACTTCCTTCCTGCGGTAAGGAATGGGTAGATTGCCCCCGTGTTCATTGGATTCTGTGTTAACGAAAAGAATTTGAACGGTGTCGTTCTCATTCTCTTTGGTGATTGTATCATCTAAAGGTGGACCTCCTGAAGACAACATTGGGTCGACTGTCGTCTCGACCTGTTGACTTTGGTTCGGTGTGGAATCAGAGGGTTTATCTTCAATGATAGGTGCTTCAATCGACAACAGAGGTGTGTCAGTGGGAAGTCACTGTGGTGAAGCAGGACGATTATCCAAGACTCTTTTAGCTTCGTCTAGGAAGGGACAACGGTGGAGGGCATGATCGCCTTCACACAGTCTACAATGAAATTTAGATCTTCCTTTTTGTCCATTGACTTCGTGTTCACTATTTGACAGTGTACTTTCAACATGATCGTCAGAGGTTGAGGACACTGGATTGTGCAAGCGGGGAGATCAGTCCCTTAAGATTCGTGGGATGCAAGGACAATCTCGATGATAGTGGTCTCCTTTGAAAATGACACATGGAGATTTAGGTTTGGATGGTGCAGTATGTGGATTTTTGCCAGACGATGCATGGTTGCCCCCTTTTGCCATTGGCTTCTTCTTCTCTTCTCCTTCCCTGTTCTGTTCTTTCTTCTTCTCAGTTACTTGGTTTTTAGTTTTACTAGCTTCACCAAGTGAAGAGGAAGAAGGAGAGGGAGAAACAAACAAAGTAGAAGGTTGGGGGGTAACTCTAGTATCATCTGGTTACTGATTTGATTGCTTAGGAATCATGGTGTTTTGAACGATAGAGGTCGAGAAAAGCCACACTGGCAGGCCAATTGTAAGTCCTGGAAGGGACAATGTAGCCATATGAGGTGTACCAACATCTCCCCAAGAGGAGAAGGGACTAGGATTCCCCTCAAGGGGAAATCCTTGATTGGTGGACCCCATTTTCTCAACCTAAGACCAACGAGGGAATAGTGATGTTTATTTTTCGATTAATTATGATCGCTTCCTGAACAACTTTGATTTTTCAATTTTTAAGAGTCGAGAAACAAGCTAATGATGACTCTAGTCGCCGTCGATTTTTAATAGCTGAAGTGAAAGTGCCTCAGACTGGATCCTTTCTTTTTCAGGAGTCTGAAAAGGGAACAAAAGTGACTACTCTGGAAATCTAGACAGAGGGATTACCAAACCAATCGCAAAACTGCAGAATACTTTTTAAGGTACGACAGTCAATCTTCCTGAATGCTATGTTCAGTGCATTGTGATCAATAGGGCAACAAACACGACTTCCTAAGGATAAAGGATATAACCTATTGTGGTCTCCCAATATATTCTCGACGGTACGTGGGAGCGCAAGTCTGTACTGGCACTTGTCATATCACCCAACCTATGATGAAAACGATATTTACCAGGCTTTAGTCCGCCGGAATACGTCTCTAGCCTAGACTTCTAGATGTTGTGTTATAGGTTCCAAAGCATTTTTATGTTCATTGAAATTTATTTTACAGTTGATCTTTCTTAAGAAGTTTTCCTTTAAGGTTCACCGCGTGATGTATATACACAATTCCTAAATATGCAATCTAAGATGGTAAATAGTCATTTACTTTCTTTTTGCAATGAAAATCTTAGCTACTAAGGAAAGAGAAGTAAAAATTCTTTCAACATAGAGCAAAGAGCACACACTAAGATGCACTATCCTAAATCAATTTTTGCATGCAGTCTAAATGCGAATGCACATGCATGTATTTGTTTTCTGCTTTCTTAATGTGTGAATGACAAAAAGAATGCTAAGTATAGATTTGAACTTTTTTCTTTCAAAGAAACAGTATTGATAATTTTTTCTTCAAAAAACGAAAGGAAGACTAAGACGACACTTTGCGATTTCGAATTCAAAAAACGAAAGGAAGACTAAGATGACACTTTGTGATTTCGAATTCAAAAAACGAAAGGAAGACACTTTCAATTTCGACTTGAAAACTGCTTTCGACACTTCAGAGAATTGATGATTCAAATCAAATACAATGGAAAAAGTGTAATCGACTATATAAAAGAGGAAGACTTTACAACACTCTTTTCTTTGACTGAAAATGACGCTTGCGACACTTTCAAATCAAAAGACGACAGTTCGATTAATCTACTGTTTGCAAAGGAGAACTATAAATGATGAAAAATTCATAAAAACATTCACAATTCTTTATCAATGGAGGCTGAATAATGCAAAGGAAGAGAGTTTCAACAGTGATATACTGATCACAGACAGTAAAACTACTGAATAAAGCTGAAGACAATGAAGAGAAAACCAAAATCTGAAGGCAGAAATAGTCTCACCTAATCATCACACTTGTAACACTGGGAAATAGGGATGCATCTCACCTGCAACACACGAGAGGTGCGATGCATCTAGGATGCTAATGAGAGACAGTGCGATGGTCTAGGGACGAGATTGAGCTTGGTTTTTGCTCACAGTTTGTAGCTTAGTTTAGGGATTTGGCTGAGCTAGTGATAGGTAGTAAACACAAAGCATAGGGTCTGATCTAATGAGGTTATTTGAGCTACCACTAGGGCACTTTGGATGTTTGCAAGTTAGAAGTTCAGTTCATAAACTAACTCGGAGATTGACTGAAGCAACATTGATCTACTTTGCAGTTGCATAGCAAAAGTAGTTTGAAGGCTACCTGTCTTAACTTTAGGCTCCATCTGTAGTTTATAAAGAAAACAACAATGACTAACAATCAAACTATTCGATCCCCAGTGGAGTCACCATTTTGTTATTGGGAAAACTAGTGTCCATTCAGAGCTGCTAGTCCCACTAAGACAGGTAGCTATCTTAGAAACAAGCAAACTAAAGTTACTTGTGTTTTCCTTTATGAGAGATAGATGAGAGAGAAGCAGAGAGTACCAACCTCAGTGTTTCACTTGGCTCCTTGCTTGTTTCCTCCCTCCTTTGATAGAGCTTCGCCACTCCTTCCTTACTTGTCCCACTTCAAAGAACACCTGTAGAGTCAAAGCAGCATAATACCATCAAAGCACAGAGATCTATAACCATAAACAATATAGGATCAGATTTATATTAACCATACAAATTCATATATCAATACAAGATTCAGAGACATACAAGAATATGGAGGAAAACTAAAATAGCTTTATTGATAGAAGTAGTAGAAGAAAGGATTACAACACATTGGTCTGACCCAGCACCATCCTCCCAGCATGAAAGCCCTCTTCACCTCATGAAAAGCTAGATCACCCAACACTATGATGTTTCATAGAGAAACCAACAACACTTCTTTACAAAATACAAAGTTCCAGCCTCTGGATCTCTAGTATGAGGGATCCATATATAGATATTTGCAAGGGGGTGAGTCAGCTTCTGGGATTTTGATTAGTGTCATTTCTCTGATAGTTCTTGGTTCCACTTGGAGATTTCATGATCTCTCACTCATCCCTGGGCGAATTCAAAGAGGCAAGTGTCAAATGAGCAGTTTCTAGAAGATTTTCTAAGTTTCCACCTAGAAAATTGCCTCTTCCATTTGTCTACTCTCGCCCATCGAACCCTATAGAAGGGATTTTTAGTATGCATCGCACCCCCTGTGTGTAATAGGTGAGATGCATTTCACCCTGACCATGGAGCAGGTGAGATGGTCCAGTTTTGACCAGTTCTGAGTAGTTTTTCAGGGAGAACTTATGGGAAATGATGTAATCAACTGACCTTGTTCCTTTAGGGTATGAAACAACACTTTTAGGGTCTTAGAAACCCTTGGTTTATGGACATATGTGATTGGGGTTGCAGTGCCCAAATATGTCTATAACAATGATCTGCTTATAAATGTCATCAAATATTTGCGTATAAAGTCCTTTATGAACAACGTATAAAGACTTTAATGAACAACGTATTAAGAAGTCTCCATGATCTGCTTATAAATGTCATCAATGATCTGCGGCTAGGGCTGAGTGCCACCATTGATTGTGTATGAGTCTTTGCTACTGTAGCTAAGTGCAGCTAGGTGACTTCCTTACTACGACTACTGCAGTTAGGGCATTACTGCAACCTTTATTACCCTTACAACATCTTCATTACCATGACTACGGCCTTTACATGCTTCATTATGTTATCACTGCGGCTTCCATGCTTTGGTTGTGACTTCAAGCCTTGACCCATTACATAGACTACTGTGTGTAAGGATCTATGCCCTATGTATAATTAGGGCATCACGTTGACTGTATAAATGTCACCATGAACAACATAACCATGAACAACGTAACCATGAACAACATATAAACGAGTTTCCATGAACAGTGTAATAGTCCTCTTCTTAGCAATGAGTTAGAGCATCACTTGACTGTGTATATATGTCTTCATGACTGCGTTGGATGAGTCTTCATTGACTGCGTTGGATCAACTTACGTTGGCTAGGGCATCATCGAACTAGGCCAACGTATTCTTTTTGTGACTCTCCTTCTCCAAAAACCCAAGACATGGAGAGGATATCACATCAAGAATGTGTGCATGAATGTCTTCAAGTTCTTGCCAATTTATACTAAAACGTAGATGATGAATAGAAATGACTATTTGGCTTCTGAGCCTACTCAAGTTGCTGGTCGACTTGATAATAATTCCACAATCAAAATAAATTCATATCTCCATAAATACTTATCGGAATCGGATGATCTTTAGATCAATCCCACACCTCTCAGCGAGAGGGATCCAATAAAAATATCAGTTGCCATAAATAAGCTAACCCACATGGAGTTTGGCCCTAGTTTCCGATTTTAACAAATTTAGTCATATGTTTTCGACTTCTCGTGGAGATCTTTGAAATGAGGTATTATGATAGTCAAATGAAGATGAGATTCCAAAGTTATGACCCCAGGAAGTTGGAGGTCTGAATTATTCATTTATACAAACACTTTATGTAAATAGTACTTGTAGGTTATAGATACATATTTATTCATTCATTCATTAAGCTCACCATAGAATCATAATTGATACAATGGCAAATCTAAACATTCATTCTCAACCTAGACCTTGATCTAGACTGACCATAACATACTAGGAATTTCGTCAAACACATTGTGAACATGTATATATAGGTTATAGATGCATATATGAACACAGGGGTTTGATACTTATTTGGGAATCATAAATAAGGTCCAATTTCCTCTCAGATTGGTGGAAATAAAATCTATTAGGTCATGTATTCAACAACCATTCATTTACCAATTAAAACATGTTAAGAGCCATAACTAGAATCTGTCATGAAATCATGCTTATAACCAGAATAATAACAATGATAGAACAACCATCAAAGCCACATAATAACACGTATAAATACACATGGAATATAGGAGGCAAGGAGCTCTTATTAACATATGCAAAAGCCAATCAAGTTAGGGACTTCCAAATACCACCTGACCATAGATTGGGCTGAACCAAATCTCTCTTTAGCCACTCACCCCTATGCCATATTTCAAGCATGAATGTGGGATCTCATGGAATAAACCAAGAAAACAAAAGTAGGGCTTCAAAATTCCAAACCACTTCAACCCTCAACTAGTGATTCCACCTCATGGTCAGACATTGCTAACCATCAAAAAATCAGTCACTCCCCAAGTTGTCCAGGGATCCAAAGTGTTTGTTCCAACCCAACTCCAGGACTAGTCACTCAAACCACAATTTTCACAGCGCTCCAGAGTGTTTGTCCAACCAAGGCTACAGGGCTAGTAACTCAACCCACTAAGCGTTCTAGAGTGTTTGTCCAACCAGGGCTTCCAAAAATAGTAACTCAACCCAGGTTGTTCTAGGGATTCTAGAGTGTTTGTCCAACCAAGGCTCTATGAACTAATAAATAAACCTGTATCCATGAGGAACATGAGAACCAATTAGAAAACAAATGGGAAAACCCACAACACCATGGCTATCCAGGAAATGGAAAGGCTAGGAAAGACCAATGTTAATCTAGGCAATCCTCCATTCCAATGGAAAACCATAACCAAATAACCACATGCATATACCATGCATGCAAAATTGGAAAGGAAATCATACATGCAAATCGGTACCTACAAAGCAAACCCGTTGTAGCTACTGATCCTGCTACCCCCTTGTGCTTTCCTGCTTTTTCTTTTCCTTCTTTCTCAAAATCCAAAAGAATGCCAAAATCCTCTAAGAGTGTTCTAAGAAAACTCTAATTTTGTGCAAGAGTATGAGAGAGAGAATAGAATAGAGCTCCAAGAAAAAATGAAGAAAAGGTTGTGAACTGATTCTCATAAGCCTTTTTATCATTGAGGCCTCTATTTTCTTCATTCTCATCTATTTTTCCCTCAATTTTCCTCACATGCAATTCTGTGACCTCTCACCTTCCTTTTCTCCTATTTTCCATTATTTCATAAATAAAATTCCAATTAATGCCTCGTTGCCTTTACCGATTTCCATAGCCATTTATTAATCACAAGTGATCCCCATGACTATGTTTTTCCCCAAGATTTAGCTTGGAATACGTGACCCATGACCTGTTGGCATTATGACACAGGTTTGGCGCCATGACACAGGCGTTGTCCTTGATGGCAACTCACTCAGATGACATATCATAGTTCAGGCTTTCAGAACGAAGGAAAAGAGATATACGCAATTTCCCCTTGACTAAGCCGCGTATACACGAGGGTTCGCAGTACAGAAGGCGCTGTAGAGCCTCTAACTTACACCTCACCATCCACTATTACCTACTGTTTTTCATCACTTACCTCCCTCTTTTGCCTCATTTTCAATGTAAAACCACCCAGATCATTACATTAGATGTCATTAAGCATGATCAAGTGAGCTTTGCTAATGTGTGACTGTTTTGTTTAGATTTTGACATATTTACAGGCATTCCGCAGCTCTCTGCCGATTCCGCAGCCATTTGCTGATTCCGCAGCCATCTGGTGATTCCGCAGCCTTTTTGTTAATCTCAAGGTTCCACGTGCCATTTTTCCAAATGAG
>APFE030653207.1:0-11788 GCA_000404065.3 Pinus taeda
AGCGGGACGGCCTCTACAATTCACCTGAATCCCATAAAGAATTATTGTGCAGTATGGATCTGTGACCCGAAATTTATCATTCTATAATTGCAGAAAATCAGCAACACTGATCTTACCCGTCCAATCAAAGTTCTTTCGTTCCATACAGGAAGCATGCAGGCTACAGTGTAACCAGGGTTGATGAGATCGGGGATCAACGTGATGAATTCGGTTGATCGGGGATCAATGTGATAGAATTCCGTATCAGAGACTGCTGGATGAGCTCATGAATTAACCCTTGAGAAATTATAGAGACAAGGAATAGAAGAACGCAATAAGGAACAAGCATAAAAGGTAGGCGGCCAGAGTCAATTTAGCTTGAAAGCTCAGCCACAGCCACAGCTACTTTACATGCATGAAACATTTGGCTTTCTTTCTAACTTTGCTAATCCAACAGGTGGTTTCATCTTAATAAAAATTGGCCCCAACTGAACTTTGGATAAAATGAAGGCACGAAAAAATCACTGTATAAAATGAATAATCGACTTTCAAAAAAGTATACGGTGCAGCCGGCAATAAGAGGTCGAAACACAAACTTTGGATAAAAATCTATTGAGCATAAAGAGGTCGAAACACAAACTTTGGATAAAAATCTATTGAGCAGAAAATTTTATTTCAAACATTAGCTTAAATCTTACATGTACTAGAAATTTTACTTGGTCAAAGTTAATTAATCGTTGGTCAACTATCAATAAATCGCTATTAGTCCCAAGCAGGGACTAATAAAAATGTTTTATGATGGTAAGATGAAATTTTCCTGGGAACGCCATGTTTTGTAATAACAAGATCAAATTATTTTCTTTATGTATTTAAAAAAGAACATGTTGTAAAGTTTTGGTTGATATTTTTAAAAATTATATATTATATATAATATTTAATATATATAGATATATGATATAAATAATTTTTCCTTATTTAAATGATATAGTATAAAAAGAATCTTTGTAAGGTTTTTTTTAATATATTTAAAAAATATTTATTTATAATTTATATATATAAAATTAAATGTAAATTTTTTTCATATTTTTAAAGTTATATACTTAAAAGAAAGTTGGGTAAAAGTAAAATTAAATTTTTTTTGCAAACTAATAAATTAGATATGTTTTAAGAATAAATTTTTTATAAGTTTTGTACGAATAAAAGTGAAAATGTGACTTTTTATAATTTAATATTATATAATTAAAAAATAAATGTATTAATTATGATTTAATAATAAAAATAGAATTTAAAATAATTTAAATTGTGAATTTTATATAATTTTTAATAAAAAACTAAATTTTAAAATGATAAAACAATGTTGATTTAAATTAATGCAAAAAAGTTGATTTATGAAATTAATAGTTGTATTATATTTAAATTTAAGGTTATGTATATGTTTTATTTATGGAATTATAATAATTTTTTGTAAGTTTGGTGGGATTATAATTAGTGGTTTCACATCAAAGAGGGTTTTTAACACAATTACTCTTTATCCAAAACCCCGTGAACCATAGAATCATAATGATTAGATGTATTCAGATTGTAAAAGATATTGTAATATTTGTATTGTTTCTAAAGAATATAGCTTTATATAATCAAAGGATTTTAGTTTAGGTGGTTTGGGGAACAATTAATTTTTAAGTACTTTGCTGAAAAAATATATAATATTATAAAAAATAAATAAAATAATACGATATTTATTTTATTTTTTTAAAAATATTAAGAAACTTATATTCAAATATTTTTTAAAGATTTGTATTTATAAATATAAAGTTGTACTTATTTAATATTTAATATTTTAATGTTACTTTTAAATGTTATATTGATTTTGCGTTATGAATACAAAATTTAATTATTACTTATTTTACTTTTATATTATTTTAAAATAATATCAATTTAAGTTATCTTAATTGAAAGATCTTAAATTAATTGAGAATTATTAATTAAAGTTTACCAGATATATATAATAATTTTCAAATTCTTTTAAACATATATAATGCCTTTTAATATTATAACACAATAGGTATTAATTGTTTTTTTTTTTTTTTTTTAAAAATTATAAATAAATAATAATATTAAAAATATTGTATATAAATATTCAGTTTGTTTTTCACAAAATATAATAATTAAAATTTGAAGAGTAATATTATTAATAATTAATCTTAATATTCGATCTAAGACTTTTGTAATCCATAAATATTTTTGTATTGGACAAATCACATAAGCAATGACTAATGGCAACGTTTCGAACCTACTAATAAGGTTCATGAACCTCATTAGTAGAAACATTGGCCATCAATCATTGCTTATATGATTTGGTTGAAAGCTTCTACAAAAATTAATGTTAAAGTTAATATTAATAATCAATAATGATATTAAATATTTGTTGCAGGCTAATAGTTTAAGTAGTAGTTCCTCAATTTAATTCCCTTCTATTCTAATTTTATTATCTAGAGAAATGTTAGCTTATATAGCAAAAATTTAAACATGTTGAATATCATGAGCAAGAATTCCTATAAACTCATAAAGATAAGAAAATTTGAATATCTTATTATTAAAGTGAAAATAACCATTTAAAAAAATAATTATAATTTAATATATTTTAATAATTTTGAATAATTTTATATTTTATATTTTATGAATTGGTGATATTTTTTTTGTTGTAAACTTGGTGGTGCTTCCTCTATTTATATTAACTTTTCAATATCAAAAACTTTCATTTGCTCAAGGTGGCTTACTTGCTGGAAGGAGACCAGATAGCCACCTGTCTGCATTAAAACCTGTCCAAAATTTGAAAAAGTCTTTCTCTATCCATCTAGCAACATTGTCTTTACTGCCTATACTATTGTTCAAATTAAACAAGTAACAACGTTTCTTGAAAAATTTTAACAGAATTGTACTGGAACTCTACTTTAATCCTTGTCCAAGAATATTACTGGTGCTCGCGCTTTGGCACTAGAGCCAAGCATCTCGCTCCTTTTCATATCTTGTAGTGTTTGCTCAATTCTTCCCAAGGCCAAGTTGTTTCTGTAAGTCTGTATCTGAACTGTTACAGTTTCCCTGAGGAGTTCTGCCCTGACTGGATCCTTTTCCTTGGTGTTCTCCTTTGCCTTTGTTCCGTCGCTCGTTGCTTGTTCTCAATTAAGGGCCATGGCCCATGCCACCATGTTCTTCATGACCCAATACTATTGTATTGTTTGTCTGAAGAGGGAGTGACGGCCTCGAGAATTCCCTCGATTGGGAACCATACTTTCCCACTCCTCCATGGGGATGTCTTGGTTCTTTATGCTGTCATTAAGTTCTCACTCCCATCTAGCAACTTGGGCTCTGATGTCCGGCGGGTTCCCTGCCATGTAGGCATCAATGAGGGTTTTCATGTTTTCACAGCCTAACTTTCTCCCTTTTTTCCTTTGTTCTTTGTTCGAGCCGCTCATTCCTTATGCCATCTTTTTATCTAGCTTGCCCCTCTTAGTCGTCATGTTAGAACTTGCCTTCCTGTTGCTGTCTACTTCTTGTTGTTCTTTTTCTTCCTCATTGTGCTGGGTGTAGTGTGAGGTGAGACCTATCACATAGCTTTATCAGTTTGATAGTAATAAAACAAAAAAATTTCCCATTTACCTATGTCCTTTTTGTTATCCTTTCCATTTTCGGAATTAGTGTTCCTCGATATTTATTTTGGAATGTCTCCAGTCCTCTCAATGTTATGGGTTTTTTCCTTTCTTAATTCTCTTGAAGTTTTTTCCTCGCGGTAACAAACGACTCGCGACCTGCCTGTTTTGGGTGTCCGCATGGTTTCGTCACCAGGTAAGGTTGGTTTGTTGTTCCTTGCTTCATAGGGCCTCTCAGATTTGGGTATGTTCTCCCTCAGAGTGTTGACCCTATATGCCTCCTCTAGAGGTATTCAGTTTCTCTGATTCTCTTTTTTCTCAGTTCTACTTACTCTCCAAGGTTTTTCCTTGTTACCTTCTGATTTTATCCCATAGTTTCCCACAGGGATGATTGTAGTCTCGCTTTGTCTTATTTTGTTTCGAGCATGTGTCATGGTGGAGACCTCTCCCATCCTAGGTTCTAATCCCTCCCACCTTATCTTCCTACCCCGGGTTTTCATTTCCTTTTCTACTATTTTTGGCCAACCAGGGTCATAGTAGTGTCTGGTTACCTCCTTGCCTAACTCATTCCTTTTCCTTATTAGGCTTCCTATATTCCTACAAAGATTCATCCTATGCCTTACAAAATTGGGGGCCAGAGGAGAAACATACCAACTTTCAGGTCTAGTTCCGCTTCTGTCCACAGGCTAGAGCGTCGATCTTCGGCCACCTTTCCTCTCTCTGGCTCTCGTCTCTATCTTCTGTATGCATCTATCTATGACCTGATCTCCCTTATGGTTTATGCCCCTTCCTTTCCTGTCATTTACATTTGCTTTCACTATCTGTCATCATTACCTGCACTACTCCCTATGTTGTCACATCGAAATGATGACCCTTTGTCATGTTTACCACCTCCTCACATTAACCCTCACTTACTCCTGGTTGCTCTTGCCGTATGCTCTCTATCCTAGCCCTACCACTTACTGGCATCCTTCTGCCCGCCATCTTGCTGACCTCCTTGCCATCTTCGTTGTCATGCTTATCTGTCTCCACCCTCATTCTCTTGGGGGGTTTTCCTTCTCTGCTCTGCTCGTCCACTTGCCTTCGTCCCTGTCCTCTCACTTCATTTCCCTCTTCTGTCCTTTCGCACACTTGTCCTCTTCCTCCCCCTTCCTGGTTCCATCTCCTTGGTTGCTCTTGTTTCCTTGTGTTGCACCCTGATCGGGGGTTCCCCTCTCCTTCTTTGTCATGTTCCAGGATTTTTACTAAGTTTTCCATCTCCTCCATTTGGTATAACTCTTCCTCATTTGCATCTACAGTTCTTCCTACATGTCGGCTTCCCTAATTAGCCAGGTTGTCAGTGGGTGCATTGCCTTTCCTTCTTACATGGGTGGGGAGAATGTAGTCTATCTGTCTGGTAAGTTTACCAATCTCCTGCACCAGCCAAGCGGTTCTCTAGCTTCGGCTAATATTCTCCCACTGGGTTCCTTGTTGTAGCTGTTTGACTATTTCAATTGCCATTTTCGAGTCTCCTTCAACTTGTAGTTTTTGGTATTTCTCTCTTATTGTGATTTCCAGCCCTTTTTTCAAGGCGTGAAGCTCCGCTTCATTGGTTGTCGCGTTGCCACAGTCCATCGCATAGATTATGAGTGTCCTCCCGTTATCATCTCTGAATACTCCTCCTATCCCTGCCTCGCCAGGATTCCCTTTCATAGCACCATCGAAGTTTAATTTGATGAAACCCTTCTGGGTTCTTTTGAATTATTTGACCTCCTCCGCCTCATTGGTTTGGTGTTTCCTAGCTGGCTTATGCATCATGCTTGGTTTTAGTTTCAGGCGGGTCAATATCTTTGATTCCTTTGGGTTAGTTTTCCAGGCCTCCTCGAACCAATTCTCTGTTAGAATAGTCTCTGTGATGTTTTGAGTTATCTGGTTCCATATTTTTGTTTTTTCTTTACTTTCCTCCTTGAAGATTAGTCTGTTTTATTCTTTCCATATATTCCACAGAACAAATCCTAGCGAGAGTCTCCAGGCCCTATTCGGTTTTAGTTTCAGGCGAGTCAATATCTTTGATTCCTTCGGGTTAGTTTTCCAGGCCTCCTCGAACCAATTCTCTGTTAGAATAGTCTCTGTGATGTTTTGAGTTATCTGGTTCCATATTTTTGTTTTTTCTCTACTTTCCTCCTTGAAGATTAGTCTGTTTTATTCTTTCCATATATTCCACAGGACAAATCCTAGCGAGAGTCTCCAGGCCCTATTCAAGATCATATTCTGGTATGGTTTTTTCCTCTAGTTTTTTGTTACTATTAGCATGTTGTTTGGATTCTTGTCACTAATTTCAAAAAGGTTGCTGATGTTGTTTCCACAGGTTTTCGCTGAAGTTGCAAGCATTGGTAAGGTGCTCCATTATCTCTTCGTGTTCTCTGCAAAGGACACATCTCGATGGGCCTTACATTCCTTTTTTTTGCAATTGGTCCCATGTTAATGCTCTCCCATGGCTTAGGATCTAGATGAAGAAGGCTATCTTCGGCCATGTTTTTACTTTTCCAATATACTTCCATTTTTTTTTTTTTTTTTTTTTTTTTTTTTTTGAATGTCTATTGTGTTCTGCTTTTATTTGGTAGTCTTCTCCTATTGTAAACATGCCTTTGATTTTGTGGCCCCATCTTAGGGTGTCCAAACCTTCTTTTATCGCTATTTTCCTTGTTGCCATTTCCTTGTCATAAAGTTCCCATTGGGGTGTTTCTGGGGCTTCTGACCAATCCTGCTATCGTTTCCACTTTCTCCAGTATCCTTCTGGTTCCGAGCACCAGTAGTTTTGTACTGTGTTGCCCCCGTGGAGGTTGGTGAATTGGTGGATTTCTGCGAGCTGTGGCTGGTTGTTGAGTTTTTCCCTCTGTTGCCATGTTTCTTCCTAGAAGTTGGCTTTATCTCCTCCTCTGACTTCCCAAAAGCTATGTTTTCTGGTCAGGTCCCTGTTGGCACTAGTAAGATTCTAGATCGCAGAGCCTTTCTTGTCATTTTGGCTTCTCAGCATTCCTTCGAGGGACCTGTGCATATCATATTTTCTCTCCCATAGTTTTTTTCAAAGATCGAGCCCTCCTTGTATCCATCTCCACCACAACTTTACTCCCATTACCTAATTCAAGATATAAGGATCTCGGAGTCCGAGTCCTCCTTCTTTTAGGGATTTGCTAACCCAGCTCCGGGATAGAAACACCCATTTCTTTATTGTACTCGACCCTTGCCATAAGAATCTTTTGAACATGTCTACCATTTTTTGGTAGACTATTTTAGGGGTAGTTACCAAATCCCGTGTTAAACGCCCATTACTTATAACAGATTCCATTACCACACGCCCATTGTTTATGCACGGGTTCCAAGTTCCAACATCAATCTCAACTTCAATATTGCACCGCAGCCATAAGAAGAACAAGTACCTATTATAAACTTCAAATTAAAAAAAAAATAATGAATGCATCATGTCCTTTTTCTTCATCAAACTAAGATTTGTAACATTCTTATTATTATGAAATTTAAGATATTTTGGTTTTGATAAATACATCTTTAAAATAAGGGGCTCGGGCAGCCTAGTCCCTGCCCTAAGCTGGCTAGGTGCCACCTCCTTCCCCTGCAGGTTGGGATTGTACATGCATTACACGTGCCAGTCCGGAGAACTGGTGAAGAGCGTTATAGCTTGCCTGCTGCTGGTTAATCGAGCCTTTGCTTAACTATTCAGAGAATACTTACCATTGCAATGTGCTCTGCAGCTAGAAACAGATGGAAATTAATGAGGCTTGCTGTGGCTCATCGTCTCGGTGTTGTACCTGTTAGCGAAGAAAGTGTTTTTGTTGCAGTGTCCTGGCTTTCTGTGGCTCATCGTCTCGGTGTTGTTTTTGTTGCAGTGTCCTCTATGCTCTGCAGCTAGAAACAGATTGAAATTAATGAGGCTTGCTGGTGTTTTTCTTGCAGTGTCCTCTATCCACAGGAGAACTGATTTACCAGAATTTCAGACACCCATTTCCCCTTATTACGACGACGCACGCCTCTGTACTGTGGACTTTGCAGATTCAAAGTTCTCTCTTCGGGCGGCGAAGGGGCAGCCTCCTGTTGCCTTGGAATGCTCTTGATCCCGATGCCGTTACCTGTGGCTGCAGATATGGGGGTTGCTTCTGCGTATTTTGAGAAAGCGAGCAGAGCCTCGGGAACAAAAGCGGTTTCATTATCCATGACTTTTGCACAGAAAATGAAGGAGGTAGGATGCTGCATCATGGTGTCAGTGGAGGATTTGGGTGTTTTAAGTATGGTATTGAACGCGGGTGCGACACACTCTTTACAGGAAAGATGAAGCGCAGTTCAGAAGAGTGTCCTCTTCTTATATCTTGCCAAAAAGGGGTTTCGTGGGTCCAACAGGGAATTGAGGCCGATCTGGGATGGACGATTGGTTGATTACCTGGGATTATCTGCGTTTCTTTGATTTAATATACAATTATTTTCATCTAGCAGTTTTGGTACAGATCACCTAGCTTGCTTTCTTTTATACATTCCATGGCGTTCATGTATTTCTGTTGACAAAGAAAATGCTTGGAAGTTTCCAAAGTAAAATATGTTTATTCTGAAGAGGCGAGACCAATTTAGTGGGGGTGATCATAGCTTTGTAAGTAATCAGCCGCTACAGTGACGCATAATAGGCACAGCCGTCTGTTGGTATTAATACAGCCACAACAATGATGATGTACAGGGGACGTTTACAATTCTTGTTGTGTGGCGTAGAGAATAATAATTGTATTTAGAATGCCATCAGCTAAGTCAACTGAGGTATGATTATATCGTAACATTGTGAACATCATTCTTCAGGTATTTTATTAAGTTTGTTTACTAGATAAAAGCGCAGTATCGGAGTAAGTTACCTGATCTCTTTGATTGTGTTGCCCTTTTTGTCCAAAAACACCCAAATTCTTATGCAAATTCAAACGTGTCATGCCTCTGACAACTTAGGTGTTACATAGAATGAATGTCATATGGCACATATGAGAACCTATCTGCATGTATTTTCCACTTGGCTCTTGCAGAACGCGCTGGATAGTTCGAGTGGGAGGCAATTTCTGCTTCCATAGGCACAAACTCACAACGGAGCAGCTAAGTGAGCCCAGAGCCCCGGAAAATATACTGTATTACCACATTATTACCGACTATCAGACCGAGGAGAGCATGTATAATGCCGTGAAACATGGTCAATTGCTGGGTAAGGTAATTTCAATCAAAAATTAACTAAGGCAACTGAGGTATGACTATATCGTAACATTATGAACATCATTCGTCAGGTATTTTATTAAGTTTGTTTACTAGATAAAAGCGCAGTATTGGAGTAAGTTACCTCATCTCTTTGATATGATAAATAACCTATTTGCATGTATTTGCCACTTGGCTCTTGCAGAACGCTCTGGATAGTTCGAGTGGGATATGATAAATAACCTATCTGCATGTATTTGCCACTTGGCTCTTGCAGAACGCTCTGGATAGTTCGAGTGGGAGGCAATTTCTGCTTCCAGAGGCACAAACTCACAACGGAGCAGCTCAGTGAGCCCAGAGCCCCGGAAAATATACTGTATTACCACATTATTACCAACTATCAGACAGAGGAGAGCATGTAAACCAAATTTGACAATAGTCATTTTAGTCGCCGTTTTGGTGGTTCTGTTGACAACAATTTACAAGCTCCTTTTCGGTGGCAAGAAGCAACCTGTAAGTGAATTATTATTATCTCAGAAATATGTTGTTGTGCTTTATTAAGATTCACATGCTTGTGTGGTTTGTCAGTCTCCTTGTAATTCTTGTCTTGATTTATACAATGACAGCGGCATTTTGTTATATTAGCACTGTTATTCTTGTCTTGATTTATACAATGATAGCGGCATTTTGTTATATTAGCACTGTTGTAAGGCGGTATCATGCATGTTAGAAGCTTTTGATGAAATAAGTTAGTTTTCTTACATTCATTTTTTGGTACCTTGACAAAAGGTTCAGAAGGTAGAGTTGAAAAGTCAGCCCGAGCAGGATGCTTCTGCTTCTGAGAATAACAAAGAAAATTCAGATATTGCAGCAGAGGATGAAAAATCTGATGCAGCAGAGAAGGAAAAGTCTGGAGATGAAAATGAAATAGAAGGAGAAGATGCAGCTCCCCGCCAGAGGAGAGTAAGGCACGAGACATAAATCCTAGTTCACTAAGAAAAAAAGGTATTCTTCTCATTGCACAGCTATCATTTGAAATTTCATCATAATTTATCACAATCTTTTCTTGTATTACTGTGATTGCCCTCCCGATTCCAAGTTAAATCACTGCCAAAATTTCATAATTTATCACAATCTCTTGTATTACTGTGATTGCCCTCCCGATTCCACGTTAAATCACTGCCAAAAAATCTGTTTAAAAATTATGTTCAAATCACTGCCAAAAAATCTATTTAAAAATTATGTTCAATTCAAAACTCAAACAATCTGTTTAAAAATTATGTTTCAATTTTAAATTATGTTTCAATTAAAAAATTGCAGTATTTGCAGTATTTACCAGATGGTCATGAACATTTGCAACAGGCTGAACATTTGCAACAGGCCAGGCTCTGGATGGATGAAGCATGTTGGATGAAGTCCGTTGCAGAATACTGCATTTACCTGATGGTCATGAACATTTGCAACAGGCTGAACATTTGCAACAAGCCAGGCTCTGGATGGATGAAGCATGTTGGATGAAGTCCGTTGCAGATGAAGCGGCCTTGCAGATGGAGCAAAGGGTGAAGGCGTTTTAAGGGAGGCAATTAAAGTCGGTTGCCTCCATGCAAATTGACACGCCAGGGCAATTTTGACACCGCGGCAAGGTGGCACCAGCCATGGTTTAGCAAATATCATCCGCTATAAGTATTCCTAACATTAAATGTTAGGAGATTAATGCTAAGGGAAACCTAGCATTAGTTTATGAACCTTTTAATCACTTGAACTTTTGCCAAATAGCCTAACTTTTCAGCTTGTATACCTCGTACTGAGGCCAAATAAGACGAACATGTTTCTGATTGGTTAACAGGATAAACAAATAAAAAATATCGTTTTGGTTTTCGTGTTATTCGAATGGACTTTGTGGTAAGTTGAAATAATTTTATGTTTTCCGTGCCAAACTAATAGCCACCGACGAAAATCGATTGCTATAGTCCCTGCCAGGCCCGGAGGGCAGGGAAGAATGTTTGTAATAGTAGCCATCTTATATCTTCTTAAACAATGTTTATGCTTGTAAGAGTAAGATGAAGTCTCTTTTACAATGAATTTTCTCTGTATGTATTGAAAAGAGGGTGATGGATTAAAAATAATTAATAAATTTTAAAAATAATTTATTTATAAATTTTATATGTATAAATGTAATGTAATTTTTTTAATAGTAATATTACAGAAATGTTTGTAGATAGTTTTTTTACAAATGAGTTGTTTTTTTATTTTTATTTTTTAAATGCATTTATTTATAATGTATATAAGAAATAAATAAATAAATAAATTTGTTTATAAATTTTTATATATAATATATTATATCATTATTTTGGTATTTAGAGGAATTTATAATATAATGGTTTAGTACTCATGTGATACGGAGTCGAAACTTTTTGGTTACTGCTATAACCCCAGGTGCAATCGCCCACCCCGTTACTATTATAATCCTTGGTGTAACCGCCGACCCCACTGCCACTATAACCCCAGGTGCGATCACTCACCTCGTTGCCACTATAATCCCAGGTGTAACCACCCACCCCACTGCGACTATAACCCTAGGTGCAACTGCCCACCCAAAGAATTATATTAATAATTTTTTTTTTTGGTATTTAGAGGAATTTGTAATATAATGGTTCCGTACCCATGTGATATGGGGTCGATACTCGTCGACTGTCGCTATAACCCCAGGTGCAACCAACCACCCCGATGCTACTATAACCCTAGGTGCAACCGCCCACCCCAAAGAACAGAGCACGGGTAAAGCGAGTTTTGAACCTGTGACTTGCACAACGACATGAATGCCTTAGCAAAATGTTTGCTGCCAAGAAACCAGACCCCTAAGAGCTTTAATTTTAAAATTATACTTGAATTAGATATTAAATCAATGCAAAATAGTTTGATTAATGAAATTATATATATATATATATATA
>APFE030653212.1:0-12254 GCA_000404065.3 Pinus taeda
ATGTAATTTGTTCATGATGTCATGGTTTAAATCTGTTGAAAACTTAGAGCTTTTTAATTCTATGGTTGAAAAATTTCCAATTTTTTTTGTATCTTTAATGTTATGGTTGAAAACAATTATAATTTTAACAATCTTTAGTGTCATATTATTATATGTTTAATAACATGGATGAAGACTAATGAAATTTTAATGTGTTTCGGATCCCATTATTTTATTTTTATCGTCATTACTAAAAAACACTGAAATTATACCTCGAAAAGAAAATGTTATTCTACCAAAAACATTAGTATGTTTTTTCCCTCAAAAACAATTGTTTTTTGCACAAAAAAAATCTGTTTTACTGCCATTTTTTAAATATGTTGAAAATTAACCCTAAAAGAAAACATCGTTCCAGTATACAGACTTTTCGTTTTTAGCATTGTTTTTCATGTTTTTTTGGGGTTTTTTGGCTAGCATTCCCGTTTTGAGTTTATAGTTCCCATTTCAAAGTTTACATTGTTAAAGGATCACCTTGCTTAAAAAATTGGGTGGGTAGGGCATAACGAGTATATTTAGTTTCTGACATGCTCTAGCTAGAAAGTGTGGATGGATACTTTTAATAATGCACAATTTATGGAATCAGGTGTATTCATCAAAAATACATTCATCGGTTGACGCACTGCAGATTGGGACTACTTTTCATAATGTCTAGAATTGTTATTTGGAAGCTTTGTATTCTGCTCACATCAGGCTAACTCTCTCTAAAGATGAACTAGTCTGGTCCCACTCCTAGATTGGAGTATACACTCCCAAAGGGGGTTACCTACATTTAAATTTGGTACTTACAGAGGTGGAGGAGGCTTGGTGGTGGAAGGGTGTTTGAAAGGTAACATTTCCAAGAAAATCTTACCTTTTTATTTGGTGTATTCTTGCTAAAACAGTTCCCACTTGGGATAATGTTCAATGTCTCTATGGTCCGTAAAATATTGTGGATATTCCATTGGACTATTTATCACAATATATATGATAATATTATATTAAAAAAATTGAAATTCTACACTTATAGTTTTATTAAATTTCTAGATCTGTAGATTTTACTGTAATTAGTGCATGCATGCGAATGGAAATTATGTAGAAAATAGATAATGACAAAATAAAATCCCACACACACACATAAGACATAATATATTCTTTTGGAAACCCTTTCATGACAAAACCCAATTGGAAGGTGAGGTCGCTTCACTCTCTTTCTCTATCTATAAATATGGCTACATATATAAAGAAGTATGTCCTATGCCCTGTGAGCTGCTACAGTGCACAAATCCTTTATATGTGCTCTACCTCCTATCCCTCTTTCTTCTTTTTGATCAATTATGGAAAAAATTCACTCGAAATAAATGGAATGCATCTTCCTCCTGGCGGCCCATTTATAACACAAAGTGGTAGCTTACCTATGCTTAAGTTTGACTACCTCAACGATTAACCAGAGTTACAATATAGACTCTTCTAGAGTCTTTTACATCATAATCACATGGTTAGCCACCCTTTCCATGAATAATGGGGGCTGATGCAACATCCTCTCGAACCATGGTGGTGAAAGCAAGAGGGTCAACTTATGTGTGGCTAAACTTTTGCATACGGACTATGATTGATGAACTTCTTGCACCGTTGGAAATATCTATGTGTGTAGAATAACATGGAAATGTGTGGCACTAATGTGATAAATTTTTACCCCCAAAAAAAATCATTTGATGCCTCAAAACACTCCTAGAAGGTTTCAGACCCCGTTTTACCAAATTGGGTCCTGTCGGTAAAAACGGTCTCGTGAGATTATTCCTCCACTTTTTCCACTCTAAATGAATTGATATGGATTAAAAACAATACAATGATTCAATATAGATCACTCTATAATATTGGTTCAAGTTTATGCATTCTTTGTAAGGCAGTTGGAAAATCAATAAAACACCGTTTTGGGATTTTCCATTATTTTGTTAGTTATGGATCATATGCTCTTCTCTTTTAGGACATTAGTGGTCATAACCTAGTTATTTCTTTAAGGAGAGGTGGAGGGATGGGTTCATAACATGAACACAAAATCCTCTAGGGTGTTGATTTTTCTTATCTATTGGGGCACATTGCTAGACCAAAACAATGGTATCTTCTTAGATGTGGCTTCCTTTCTAGTTTAGGAGGCAGTTGATGCTCTGGCCATATTGTCTCATTTTTCCCAATCTATGACCCACACTAGATCGCATTTTGTTATTCCATAGGAACCTAATACCTTGACGCCCTTGGGCTATTTTGATGGGGTAGCACAGGGGGGTAATTCTATGTGTGGTGGTGGTTTCTATTGTTTTTATTTGATCAAGAATGTTTCAAAGTGTTTATGGGTATTGGGTTGGGCACAAAAAATCTAGTTGAGTTGGTTTATTATTGTTCGCTTCTAGATTTTGCATGGGAAAAGGGTTGTGGAAACTTACATGTTTTTAGAGACTCTTTATTGATTATCAATTGGGTTAATGTGATCCAATAAATTTGTTGTTTACATATTGTTCAAATTTTGGAGGATGTATTGAGATAAAAACATTTATTTGCTAATTTATCTTGCTCTCATATATACAGAGAACACAAATTTGAGCCCGATAGGATTTCTAAAGCAGGTCTACAACGTGGTCTATAGTTGGACGCAAGACAATGGCTTATTAAAGAAAGTCTAAATGCCACTCTTTATCAGATTTTTCATTGGCCTTTTATGGACCTGGTCGAGGCATAATTTTAGATTTATTCTCTATCATCACCTTTTACTACATATTATCAAATGCTCGTATTGCATGGATTTTCCTATACGATACTGTATATATGTTTAGACAATCTAGTTGTCTTTATAGCTTTTCATGGACTGGTTTTTGTATGACAATGATTTATATAGATGGTATTATCTAGAACACCAAAATGGTTGTCTTATTTTGGATGTAGACCATGTGTTAGGATGACTAGTATGGATCTAGGTAGATCCATATTAAATGTGCTATTAGATTGCATATACAAAATGTAATTTTGTTTATTTTTGTAAATAAATTTATGATTTTTTCCTTGGAAAAAACAATCACTATTAATTTTTTAAATTAATTTATAAATTATCCCCCACACCAAGTGATGTTTCCATCTGTATTTCATTACCATGATGGAACAATCTGGAATCACAGGCCATCTGATTGCCAAGCATTTTCATCTGAGCTAGTGTACAAGTCGTTAAATTCTCATGTGACATGGGCATTTACAGACCGAAGGTGGTTGTACTATTCACCTTGCAGACTAATGATGGTAGTGAATAATGATTCAAAAGGCCTCCCCACATGGATGGTAGTGTTCAATGTTGCTTCAAATAGGTTCTCTCTCTTAGATATGTCTCTATTTGTAGGATGTGGTATTGTCCATCTTTATTTGAATATGGACATGCAGTTATCATGTAGCCATGTTGGTCATTTTCACTACTTACAAGCTTCTCGTGGTCAGCCCAACAATGGGTATCTATGGGTTATCTCGCACTTGGATAATTAGTGTTCATTAAACTTGTTGTTGGGGCCTCTCTCTCCACCAAAATTCACTTGGTTTCTCTGGGGCTCAACTTCGACGAATTTCCTTACAATGATAGTTCATCTATCAAATCACCTCTCCTAAAAAATATCAATTCACAGGCTGATTGGTGCGTCCTCTTCCCATTCATGCTTTCATTTTTGGCCCTGGATCAAGCTTCACTAGCAATAACTATGAGGTGTTCCATAGTCCTAGGATGATGCCATTTAAAGTGTCCATCATCCCGCTTAATAATCTGCTAGTCATTCTACAAAGGCTTTAGAGAAATCGGTGTATTGCAGGCAATGGTAGCCAACACATGATTTTACCTTCATTATTTCTTGGCGGACATTTAAAGTCTTACGTGGATGGTTGGTGATTTGTGGTATTTAACAAGAAACTTCTATTACCTCATGTCTCTAGGTTTCGTGGCTCGTGTCTCATGGTAACCAAGCTCATGGCTCGAGTTTTTGCTTCGAGTGTTTGCAGGTTGCTCAGGATGTGTGGTTCTAAGTTTTCATAGACCTATTCCTCTTTTACTTGGTGGTCCTATTTATCCACTTGCGCTCTTGGAATTTCTACCTTTTACATTATGAATATTGTCTGTTATCTTATATTTTGTTTTAAAAAGTAGGGTCTGCATGCTTGTTACCTCTCGACATCCTTGGTAAACTTGTGGAATGTTTTTATATTGTCGTACGACTTGGTTAAGTGAGGACAATATAACCTCAAGATTTTACATTTGTGCTACTGGTTCGTTTTTCCTTTGGGCAAACTAGTAGCACAAGGCAACCTCTTTTGTAATACCTTTTCAAATTATTAGCTGCCAAACTTTAAACCAAAAAAATTATAAATTAATAAAAAAATTAATTATTTTTAACTATTATAAAATATTATTATTATCAATAGGTAAGTGATATAATCCATCCTTCATTATGAGTAATAATTTAAGTTCCACTCTTCATATGACTTTAGTTCACTTCTTTATTTCATTTATCTTATTTTCTTTTTATTTTATTTTTCAATTTCACTTATGTCAATTTTTTTTAAATTGGAAAATATTGTAATAGTTTGTTTTCATAGTTTTTTTATGTTTTATTTATTATTAAAAAATGACATTTGTTATTAAAATTTAATATTTAGTAATAAATATTTTTATTATATAGTGATTGTGTTGATATGTATATTATAATTTTGAAATTTTAATTTAATTATCAATAATTATTAGATGGATGGTATTTCATATGGGGTGACTAACCCTAGCTTGAGGAGGCCTTAAGATCCCCACCTCCATCTACCTAATTCTCATGAGGGTGATAAAAAGGGTAGGTGCTAGGTACATTGCTTGGCAAAGGATGCTTCTGGGCACATTTCACATTGGTTGCTGCTCTTCCATCTACTGATTATCTTCTCTTTGTACTGGTGGCATCACCAAGGTCAACGAATTTGGGTAGTGTGATACCTCCCCCCTAGTATTTGTTGGTTGTATTTAATTCTCTTTTTATTGGTCCTTTTGTGGATATTTCCCTTGTGAAAGGGTGACAACTTTATCTCAATCTAGTTGCCATCAAAGACTGCAAGGGTAGGACATAGTTCAGGTTTCTTGTGGTTTTTTGGTGGTATGAGCAAGATGAATATTTTATTTTGGTGTCTCAGGTCCATTTGAGGAGTTTTATGGGATTTTATTTGTGGAGTTGTGGTCAGTTGTGGCTCCCCTTTTCATATGCGACCCTGATTCGCCTTGGTTTAGAGATTGGGTGGGTAATTGGGTGGAACTAGGTGTATGTCTATACATATTGTGAGGACTTTCCATTCAAGGTGGTTGGCTTCAGACAGTCTATGAGGTTCTCGTCTTTGTTCCGTGTGCTTTTCCTTGTAAAGTCGTGGGCCCCACCTCCATTTTCATGGTTAGTTTCTTTTTGTAGTGTTAGGGGGTCCGAGGAAGCTTGGTCTTGGTACATTGGTATAACTGAATCAACTCTCATGGTGGGTAATTTGGAGATTGCAATGTGGTGGTGATCTGGTGGGACAGTCGTCCTATGGTCTTGTCCAATATTAGGAAGCCCTTTCGTCTACAGATATGTCACGTCAAATAGGAAGACCTTGCAGATGGGGTGGATAACATAGCTAGCCAGCCACTCGTGTAGGTGGCACCTCATCCTCGACTGAGGAACACTCAAAATTATGGACATGGAGGAGGAGCTAGTGCAAGACCCAAATTTTGAAAAGCACTTGATTTATAAAAAGAAGATAATGATTGTGATTTTTTTGGGACAAAAATTACTATTTAATGCATCCAACGCATTTTGAAAGTTTCAATTGGAATCTATTTTTAAATAAATTTTAAAAATAAATAGCTCTCATCTTTTCACTCACAATAACACAAAAATAAATATCTGTGAGATATATCGCTATTAAATTTTAATATCGACTTGATATACATTTTGGGATAGTATGTTACTATTAATTTTAATATAATTTTTAATTAAATAAAAAAAATAATTATTAAAAAATTTAATTGATTTATTTTCTTCCTTACAATTATCTCTATATTTTTAATAAGTAATACACATGTTTTGATTAAGGTGATTTTTGAATTTTTGAAAAGCAGTTGATAGGATTTTTGTTTGCAAAATTTTGGCTTAAAAATCATTATTTACTGTGACAAATATATTTTGAAAGTTTCAAAATTTTAAATTACCAAAATGGAAACTAAGTTAAAGCAAATTTCACAAATAAATAGCTAAAAACAAATCACATAATAATTTCTTTGACCAAATTTATGAAATAGATATTCCTAAGACTCTTAGTATTAGATTTTAATATTGACTGTTATATATATTTTGGGATAATAATATTTATTTCTTATGAGTAATACACATGTTATGATTAATTCAACTTTTGTAATTTTGAAAAGCACTTGATTTATAAAAGAGGATAATGATTGAAAATTTTGTTTACAAAATATTGACTCAAACACAAGAATTTAATGTGATAAGCATGTTTTGAAAGTTTCAAAATTTTAAATCATGAACCTACCATAGAAATAAAGCTTACAAATGGATAGCTCCAATCTTTTCACTCGAAAAAGACAAATCATATAACACTATCTTTTACCAAATTTATGAAATAGATATCGATGAGATGTATTGGTATTAGATTTTAATATTGACTTTTATATACATTTTGGGATAATAGTATTTATTAGTTTTTTAAAAATAAATTTACAATTAAATAAAATAATTATTATTTCTTTATTTTCTGATGAAAATCTAGGTAGATTTACCTTAAGGGATCACATCTCACTAGCCAAACTAATTATGGCGTAATCTGAAGGGCATCAAGGAGAATTAACTCTGTGAACTCCTAATGGCGAGGTACTTTAGGAACAAGACCTCAACCAATTGGGCTAACCCTCAGGGCTATAAAAAAATTAATTATCATGAAATATAATTGATGTATATACTCATTAGAAACATTTTTATGTTTTTTTTTATGAGTAATACACATATTTTGGACCTCGACATTAGAAACCAGGATAATACTGAGAGGTTGAATCAATATTGTAGGGAATTTAAAATTTTATTTTCACTAGAAAATATTATGAGGACACCAATAAATACTTCAACAAGAATTCATCTCAATATTACAAGAATCAATCATTAGAAACACAAATAGAACACAAAAAATATTCAAATTCTCATCAATTTACTTAAAAAAGGCATGCTTCTACTTGTTGTTACAAATTTCCCTAGCTATAACTAGAAGGAATCTACTACTCCCTAATTTATCACCTACAACTGAAAGGAGCTACAACACCTAGTTTATTAGCTACCACTAAAAGGAGATACAACCACTAACTTTTACCAGCGACTAATGGAAGGAGATACATCACCTGATCTACAATTGCTACTTGCTTGATCTCCTTGATTCATATTTCATTCCATTTTCAAACACAAATCATGAAGGCCACTTCCTTTCATAAAAAACAAAAAAATTCCTCACTTCAATCACTTACCAAAAACACCATAAAATCACCTTCGACAAACTTTGATCACTGATTAATCAACCACATACATAAACAACATCAATCCATAACATATACACCAATTCAATACACATCTCTTGCAAATTTGATTATGCTTATAAAGAAATTTGAGCTGATAATTTTAGTTATTGAACTTTTAGTTAACTTCAGCTCTATATCATTCATAATTATTTATTTTTGGTTATCTACCACTTCTGTCAAGTCTTCTAAATCTTCTATTTAAGTCATATAACACTTATTTGTTTTCTTTATAAGAAAAGCTGAGTTAATCTATCCAAATATGCAATTCTGGTATTTTAACAGGTTTTAGTAGAGCTAATTTTGGCACATCACCAAATTGATCAAAATTTCCAAATATAACTCCAATTTTGTCCATGTCGTTGCTAAAAATCCTCCAACTACTGGGGCACATGTACATTATCACCTTCCATCATATGTCCAGTTGTTATGACCAAGTTGTTATTAGGTTGGGGTTCGTCAATTTTGTTGTCTGTCAACCAATAGTTCATTAACACTGCAAAACTCTATAAAACACAACTTTGACACAATTTTGAATGTAGCTAAGGGGTCAGTGGTTGAGGAATTTCCATGTTGTGTGCTCGCTCTTACTGACGAATTTCCCAAGGCCTGACTAGCCCAGAGTCTGACATTCTACACAATTCTTTAATTTTCTATGAAAATCAATTAGAGAGAAAAATTTTGCCAAACACGTCGCTTGGCCCAAACTCGGACTACCAAATCACCTTGGTGACATCATCTATGCCACATAGTGGCTCATGAGTGGTGCCACAAGTCACTCATATTTGGCCCACTTGGCAACCAAAAAACTCCAAATCAACATGTGATGTGTCACACTCTTATTGGTGTCACATCACTGCTAAGATGATTATCTAGCTGTGTGTCTATCACCTAATCACAAAATTCCATGTGTCATCCATGTTGTCAATTTTTATGACTAGCCAGGGTCTCAAAATTTGGTTTTCCACTGATTTTATTTATAAAATTAAATTTCCGAAGTAGCAAATACATGGGTGGGAGTGAGAGCATTTTTTGTGTTTCACACTTGTAGTGTTCCCAACTCACGACAATAATGAATATTGCCAATGGTTTTACGTAAAACCATCCTTAGTGGTTTTGTCGAAAATGGGGAGGGGGTTGAGCTATTAATTAGATCTTTTGATCAACTTGATCATATGTTTAGGTAGTACCATCCATATCAGACCCCCTTAAAATTTAACCTCGGGCAACCATGGCCCTCTGCAATTTCTCTTATGGGATTAAGGGGACATGTGGTGCACAACCATAACACAAAGATTCCCACTATATAACGTTGGTCCAATTTGACAATGGCTCTGTTGAGTTTGGAAAAAATGCTAAACTTTCATCAAATTGTCCCTACCACCATGTTTAGGGCTATAACTTTGACCTTAGGGGTTTTCACCTTTGACTGTCAATAAATTCAGATCTGGGAGGCTATTTGCAAACTTCTATATAGCATTGGAAAGATTTTTCAGAGGTCTATCCATCTGAGTAGCTTCTAATAGTACTTGAGATGATCTTCTATATTATAAATGCCTCCAATTATATTCTCCTTCACCATGTTTTCCTTTTCCATACTTGAGATGATCTTGTTCCTTGATCATTCTCGTTGCAACCATATCTGCTTTTTCCATCATCTTCTTTTCCTTTGCCATCAATGACAACAGATTTATAAAATTATATCCCTTTTGAATTGATGGAAACACCATAATCAAACAAAAAAAAGAACACCACAAAACATGAGCATAAAATATGTACTTTTACTTCTCCTTCTTCTCACTTCTCCCTCTATGCTTGTTGTTCCCCCTATGTTTCACTTCTACTCCTTTTTTTTCTTTGAGGGACATCTCTCCCTTTGACATCAATGAAAAAGAAACTAATATGCTTGCAAATAATATCCCCTTGTCTTGTTGATCCTATGGACTTGGAAACTTTAATGTAATATGTTGAGTGCTTGTTGGCTACCTTTCTTCCTCTTAAGGAAGAGATAATGGAGAGATGCAAGAGGAAATACTCCCAATATTTGTCTTTAAGTACTCAAATTGATCTCTTGGGAGAGGTTTGGTGAATATATTAGCTACCTACTCTTTTGTAGTTACATATTCTAGCTTGATAATCTATTTTTCAACTTGATCTCCTAAGAAATGGTGCTTGATTGGAATAAGCTTTGGCTCTAAATGGAAAACACGATTCTTAGACATGCTGATGGAACTTGTATTATCACATATGATTGGTATAGGCTAACCACATATCACTTTCACATCTTTTAAACTCCACTTCATCCATAATAGTTGAGTACAACAAGAAGTTTCTTCTATGTATTCTACTTTGCTAGTGGAGAGAGAAATTGAATATTGCTTATTGATCAACCGTGAAACAAGACATTCACCAAGAAAAAAAGCACCACCACTAGTTATATTTCAATCATCTACATGACTTGCCCAATTAGCATTAGTAAAAATGGTTAGAGAAAAATGTTTACCTCTGGGGTACCAA
This sequence comes from Pinus taeda, assembly GCA_000404065.3. NCBI lineage: Eukaryota > Viridiplantae > Streptophyta > Pinopsida > Pinales > Pinaceae > Pinus > Pinus taeda. The sequence continues at coordinate 10,139 of APFE030653212.1, forward strand.
AGTCCATAGCCCATTATGGCTCTAAGATATTCAAGAATCATCTTTATTGCTAGAAGATGGCTCTGCCTAGGGGCTTCTTGAAATCTTCCAACAATACCAACTACCTCCATGATGTATGGTCTTGAGGCTGTTAAATATAGGAGGCTTCCAATAATATATATTTATAAAGTCCAATCCACCTTCGGTGATTCATCAGTCTTGCTGAGCTTGCATCCAGTAACCGTTGGAGTGCTTACCAAAGAGCATTCCTCCATGAAACATTTCTTCAAAACTTCCTTGAGATATTTGCTATGTGAGATAAACACTCCTTTGGAAGACTGTGCAATCTGTAAACCAATGAAATAAGAAAGTTCTCCAAGCATAGACATCTCAAATTTGGCCTTCAAAAGAGTTGCAAAATGGAAATTTAGAGAATTTGAATCACTCGAAAAAAATAATATCATCAACACAGACAACCACCACTAGTAACTTTTCATCATTATATTTCACATAAACATTATTTTTAGTTGTGCCTCTTTTAAAACCACACTTGAGGAAACAATTGTCCAACTTGGAATATTAAGACTGTGGGGCTTGCTTAAGACCGTACAAGGCATTTTTAAGCTTGAAAACATAGTCATGCTTATCTGATATATGAAAATCATCAAGTTTCTCTCTATGGAATTGTTCTTGTAATTCTCCATTTCAAAAGGCATATTTGACATCCATTTGATATATCTTGAATTTCTTAAAATAGGAAAATGCCAAAAACATTCCAATTGCCTCTAATTGAGAAATAAGAGCAAAGGTTTCATCAAAGTCCAGACCTTCAATTTGTGCATAGCCTTTGTAAAGTAACCTTTCTTTATTTATTATCACTTCATCCTATTCATTTAGTTTGTTCCTGAAGACCCACTTCATGTTAATCACATTCTTGTTTGCAAGTCTAGGAACAAGTTCCCATGTTTAGTTTTTCTCGATTTGATCAAGTTATTCATGCATGGATTTTAACTAATTATCATTTTGGTTGGTATGAGAAAAATCGTTTGGTTCCATCATAAATACTAGGGCTACATGTGCTTGATTACAAGGATTTAATAATCTTATACTTCTATCCACACCTAAATTTAAGTCACCAATAATTTGGTGAGTTGGGTGGTAAATTAGCACATACCTTATAGGATATTTGGTTTGTGGACTGAGGGGTTCTTAATGTCTTCATTTGAAAGTGGCTCATCAACCTTCTCATCATCACTGAATGGATCAATGGAGCTAGTATTTATAATTGGTTGATTGACATCAGATTCAATGTGCTCATCAACTTTAACATCAATGTAATCAACTATCCTCTTTGCATTCTTGTTGTAGGACTTATATCCCTTGCTATTTTGAGAGTCTCTAAGAAAAATACCTTCATCAGATCTTGTATCAAACTTACCTTGCTTTTCATCATTCCTTTTGATATAACATTTGCTTCCAAACACTCTAAAATGCTTGATTGTAGCAGGTTTTCCATACCAAAGCTTGTATGGAATTTTATCACTGTTTGGTCCGAAGTGTGCTTTGTTTATAATTACCATTGTTATGTGAATGGCTTCAACCCAAAATATTTTCTAAATCTTTATTTTCCCCATCATGGCTCTGGCTAATTTATGAACTGATCTATTGGATCTCTCTGTTACACCATTTTTCTATGGAGTATTCACTATCGTAAACTAACTTTTGATGGCATGTTTCTTATAGAATTCATCAACTCTTTTAAATTAAACTCACCTCCATTATCAAACCTTATAAACTTTATTTTACAATAAGTCTCATTTTCATCCATGTCCTTAAAGTATTTAGAATTCTCAAAGGCCTTTGATTTTTCTCTAAGAAATGCAAGCAATATAATTCTATTGAAATCATAAATGATAATCATAAAATCCAATTTACTTGAAGGTGTTTGGGTTCTTGAAGGATCACATAAGTTCATATGTAGTAATTGCAATAACCTAGTTGATGATTTCTCCATGGACTTTAATGATACTCAAAGTTTTTTTCCAATCCTACAAGACCTGCAAATAGAATTCTCTAGCTTTGAAAGCTTTGGAAGATCACTAACAACATTCTTCTTTCCAAATTTGACAATATAATT